>ML380083.1:2174-12675 GCA_005239525.1 Nicotiana knightiana
ATTGAGGAAAATGCTAGTTTTTTTTCTGGGGGGGGGGGGTGGTCTATTTTGGTATTTTGGATGATTGTGATAATATTTTGATGAAATTTGGTTACATTACCCTCATTATGTATATGTTCATCCCTCTTGCATATATTCATTTGCCTTGCTTTCAGTAGTTTATTTCATAGCTTCTTCGTTTTGCTTCCTTAATAGTATAGCTTCTTAGTTACTTTATTAGCTTCTTTTTGATTTGTTAGCTTCTTTTTATGTTTTAGTGAACAATAAACCTTTGGTTTTTTTAATGAACAGTTCTTTCCAAAGGTGGGTCTTGTGTGAATCGGGTGGCTCTTCCCAACGATTGATGGCATGACAACCTTCGTAAGGGATCGAGTCAGTTTTTTTATGTTTAGGTAGAAACAAGTAGTGTTAATGAATAAATAAGGGTCGATCATTCTTCACTTGATAACAACACACTTAACTACGTTCTTATGGTTAAAAATAAGTTTTTGTAAAGAAATAGCTCTAGTTAGTGACCTTGGGACTCTTGTGTTGACTAGGCAATCATCGGGTGGTTTAGTTGAACCATTAGCGATTTTCAATCTTGAATGCGGTTGTTGTGGGCCCTCGACTCTAGTCTCTTTAACAATCTGGTTGTGTGAGAGATGAGGTATTTTCTTACAGGTCAAAGTGCCCGTGCGAATGGTCTAGAACTTGCCCCGAATGTGTTTCTAGGCGAAATTCTAAGTTAGCTCGGCTTGAGAAGTAATTGTAGGCTCTCCTTGGCACGTTTTGAAACCTTCCATGGCTCACCAATGATACCATCCTTAGTAAACTCTTTTGAGCCTAAATCCTTTTTATTCGATAACCACATTACAAGCCTTTAACCGTTTTATAGTGACTCTCTCTTGGCACCCGACTTTTCTTTAGCACTCATGTGATTCAAATGGCAAAAACATAAGTTTGGGGGAGAGACGAGGATTTTAAAGATGGTTTCAAGGCATGGAGAAAGCAAAGAAGGAGATTGTGAATAGCATGACAAAAAAATAGTGATACCAAGTCTCTCTAATCCCCTTAAGGGAAAAGAAAATGACTCAAAGAGTCGGCAAAGTAAGAGCCAGCAAGAGAATATGAAGTGCTAAAGGAAAGATGAACCGACTCCAATCCGATATTTACCTCCTTATTCCAAAAGCTTTCATTGCATGCCGAAAAATCCCTACATGGTTTCAAGTCGAGAAAGCTTACATTAGTGGTGATCTACATGAGGGGCAAGCATATGGTACTTAGAGTCGATCTTGTGACATTATTTTGAGAGTGATGAGCGAATCTTTCTCAAGTCATTGTATTGAATTTTTCATTCGTGAGTGAGATGAGCTTCCGAAGAATATAAGAGGAGGATTTTAGGATCCACATTGACTTGCATGAAAGTACGAGCTTCCTTGATGAACAAAGTCAATCCTTGAAGTTCAAGCGTCACATTAGAGCCATATGTGCTTCAACATTCAAATCATAGGTTTGTTAATGATTCAAGAGCGTGTGGGTAATTGTTGGTCCCAATTGATTTGTGTTTGGCTCAAATAAGGCCAGATGGAATATCCCTTTTTCTAGTGGAGGTGGGAATTGCCTTAATTGCTTGAGGACAAGCAAAATCTTAAGTTTGGGGTAGTTGATAAGTAGGGATTTTGACTGCTTATTTTCTCTCTTTTACTTGCGTTTTAGCTCAAAAATGCTTAATGGTATTCCGAGAACTAATGAAATGTGCTTTCTTGCAGGAATGTTGGGAAATGAACCAAAAAAGTGAAAATCAACTCAAAAAGGATTAAAAATTGGTCAACGACCAAAACAAGGCAAAAAGGTCACAGTGCGGGCCGGACAATGTTGTGTGCGGCTGCAAACTCTGAAGGAGCACTAATGATATCTCTTAACAAAGTGCGGACCGCATAATTATTGTGCGGCAGCAGAAAATAAGCTTCAGAGAATATGCATTTTGGGAGATTGAAGATCTGCGGACCGCACTATTATTGTGCGTCCGCAGGATGCCAAGTGCGTCTGCACTCAAAATTGTGCGGCCCGTAAAAGACCAGAATCACAGAGCCATGTTTTTGGAAGATTTAATATATGTGCACCGCACTATTATTGTGCGGACGCAAGAGGCTAAAGTGTGGTTGCACTCATAAATGTGCGATCCGCATAACGAAGGCCAGCTCCAATCCAAGTTTAAGTGTGCGGTCACACTCAGAAATGTGCGGTCCGCACAATTAAGTGAAGTGCAGCCGCATCCCAGTTTTATGCGACCACAGAAAGCCCAATTGACCAGTCAATCTCAACATGCAGATTGCACATCAGATATTTTCATTTTAATAAAATAGAACTTTTTGTCATTTTTAGGTTAAGTTGTGTAAGTTAGGAGAACCTGAGCCATTTTTCTTTACCGTATTGGGTAATATTGTACTAGATTAGCTTCTAAACAGTAGATTTTCTTTCCTTAATCAAGTATCATGAATTCTATCTTAGTTTCTTCTTTAATTTCTTCATTTTTCATGAGTAGATAAACCCTTAGCTAGGGTTGTGAACCAACTCTAGTATGGGTATTTAATGGGTTATTGATTTAGGGCTTATTTATAATTGGGTATATGATATTTAGCCTTGTTCTTTCTTGAATTCTAGGATTAATGGTTGCAAACATAGATTCATGCCTATTTGACTTAGTCTCTACTTGAGAAAGAGAGACTAAGTCTAGGAAAATTTGGCTAACTAGGAATTGGGGTGAACTCAAGAAATTGATAGCCCCAATTAAAGAGTCGAACCTAGAGATAGTAAGACCCGACTAGAGCATTTATCACTTGCTTTTTGAAATACCCATTTGGACTTGAGAAAGCCAAATCGGGAAAAATCACTCAAACTACCGAGAGGTATTGAGTGAGTAAGTGTGTGAGATTACTATATTGTATCCCGATCAACCAAACATGCCCTAAAGCTCTAAATCCGTTAGGTGACCAACTAGGCTGATGTCGCAACCCTAGATATTTTATCACCTGAAAAACAACCAAAACCAAAAATATTTTCTCCTAGCTTTGCAGTTACAATCTCATGTGCTGCCGCAGATCAACCCTTTCTCTGCAAATGCAAATTTCAGAGAGTTTGCATTTTTGGGTCTCTAGTGGTGCGGCCGCAAACTCCTTTCTGCTGTGCCATTCAAGATTGTGCGGTCCGCACTTTTTAAACACTTAGCCATTTTTTCGAGCATAGTTCCTGCAAAGCACACTCATTCCTGCTATTCACTTCAAAACCAGTTAGCACAAAACAAAACCTATATAAAATGTAAGAAAAATAAAAATAAAAGGAAACATGGGTTGCCTCCCAAGAAGTGCCTGATTTAACATCGCGGCACGACGCAGATTGCCATCAATCACTTGAAATGAATCAATGACACGGCGTGGCCATCATCAACTTTTCCAAAACAAGGCTTCTCCCGGTGACCATTGACTCTAAACACTTCATCAGTTTTATTCTTCAAGTCTAATGCACCAAAGGGTGTCATTTACAACCTCAAACGGGCCACTCCATTTAGACTTCAACTTTCTCGGAAACATCCATAACCAGGAATTAAACACTAACACAAGATCGCCTTCTTTGAACTCCACTATGATTGCCACCATATGGTTAAGAGTGGAAAGCCTCAAGAATTTCTACTTGTTCTTCCTCCGACACACAACGTCGAATCACACCATCAGTAAGAATCTGGAAGAGATACGGTTCATCCCAATAATAGTCAAGGAAATCTCGTTTGAGCTTCTTCCTTTGGTTTGAAGAGAACTCATTCGGTACAATACCACTCACAATATAATTTGCTAAGTCGGAGAACCATGGCATCTCGGTCATTAAAATGGCTAGAAGTTGCTTGTCAGGAAAGGAATCATTGATCTCAAGGTCGTCATGTGGCCTCCCCTCCTCCTCCAAGAGAGACAAGTGGTCTGCCACTTGGTTTTCACTTCCTTTGCGGTCTTGGATTTCTAGATCGAACTCTTGAAATAAAAGCACCCACCGCATTAACCTCGCCTTTGAATCCTTCTTGCTCATTAAGTACCGAAGCACCGCATGATCTGTGTGGACAATCACCTTTGTACCCATCAAATACGGGCAGAACTTCTCCATAGCAAGGAGATTCTTTTCGGTCACCGTGTAATTGACTTGAGCATCGTTCATGGTCTTACTAGCATAGTAGACCGGATAGAAGATTTTGTTGATACGTTGCCCCAAAACTGCTCTGACCGCCACATCACTTGCGTCACACATGAGCTCAAAAGGCAAGCTCCAATCCGGTGCAATGATAATAGGAGTAGTTGTCAATTTGAACTTGAGCAGTTCAAATGCCTTAATGCAATCCTCGTTGAAATGGAATTTGGCATCCTTCTCCAAAAGCTTACACAACGGGTTCACCACTTTGGAAAAATCCTTGATGAAACAACGATAGAACCCCGCATGACCCAAGAAACTTCTCACTCCCTTCACGGATGTAGGGGGTGGAAGTTTAGAAATCACCTCTATTTTGGCCTTGTCGGCCTCAATACCATTCTTTGAAATTTTGTGGCCAAGGATAATGCCTTCCTCGACCATGAAGTGGCATTTATCCTAATTTAATACCAAGTTCGTGTCTTCACATCTTGCCAAGACCTTATTCAAATTTTTCAAGCAATCATCAAAAGAATTCTGGACCACTGAAAAGTCATCCATGAAGACCTCAAGAAAATCCTTCACTATGTCGATGAAGATAGCCATCATACACCGTTGAAAAGTCGTCGGTGCATTGCGTAACCCAAATGGCATCCGGGAGAATGCGAAAGTATCATAGGGACTTGTGAAAGTAGTCTTCTCTTGATCCTCCGGAGAAATAAGGATTTAATTGTAGCTGGAATACCCATCCGGGAAATAATAGAAAGCACGTCCGGCCAACCTATCAAGCATTTGATCAAGGAAGGGAAATGGGAAATGATCTTTCCTTGTGACTTTGTTGAGATTGCAATAGTCCATACACACTCTCCACCCGATCACCGTTCTTGTAGGAATTAACTCATTCTTGTCATTGGTGACCACCATCATGCCCCTTTTCTTTGGGACACATTGCACAGGAGAGGTCTACAAACTATCGGAAATGGGGTAAGCAACCGCGACATACAACCACTTTATGATATCCTTATTGACCACCTCTTGCATTGCTTCATTTAGCCGCATTTGATGTTCAATGGGGGTTTGACATCCTCCTCCAAAATAATCTTGTGCATGCAAAAGACGGGGATTATACCCCGAATATCCACTAATGTCCATCTGATAGCTTTCTTCCTCTTTTGTATCACCGCCAAAGTAGAGTCTACTTGCACGTTAGTCAAGCAAAAGGAAAGAAACCGGTAAAGTAGAACAAGGGCCAAAGAATTCATACCTGAGATGTGGAGGCAATGGCTTTAACTCCAAAGTGGGAGGCCCCTAGATTGAGGGCTTTGTTGGAGGAGTCTTCCAGTTTTCAAGATCCAAGGACAATTTGCGGGGTTTGTAAGTGTAAGACCCTATCCCTTGCAATGCATTCACACATTCTACATAGTCATCCTTCTGATCATCATCATCAAGGTTAAGCAAAATGGCCTCCAAAGTATTATCCACATTCATCATGGCACTAGTATCATCAATAATCACATCGGTCACCAAATCCACAAACGAACAAACTTCAATGCTATTCGGTTGCCTCATAGACTTACACACATGGAAAACCACCTTTTCATCACCCACTTGGAAAGTGAGCTCACCGGCTTCCACATCAACAAGAGTCTTCCCCGTATCAAGGAAATGTCTACCCAAAATAATAGGCACCTCATAGTCCTCTTCACAATCAAGAATCACAAAGTTCGCCGGGAGGATGAACTTATCAACACAAACCAACACATCATCAATAATACCCAATCTCTTCGTAGTATGATCCTCCATTTGTAGCCTCATAGAAGTAAGTCTTGGTTTCCCAATCCCCAACGTTTTAAAAATCGAGTAGGGAAACAAGTTGATACTCGCCCCTAGATCAAAAAAAGCTTTGGAAAAGTCGGCGCTTCCAATGGTACAAGGGATTGTGAAAGCGACAGGATCTTCCAATTTAGGAGCCATTGAGTGCACAATTTCACTCACTTGATGTGTCATCTTTATAGTCTCACAATTCATCGACTTCTTCTTTGTCACTAAATCCTTCATGAACTTTGCATAACCGGGCATTTGCTCTAAAGCCTCAACCAATGGGCACATTAATAGATAGTATTTTCATCATGTCAATGAACGTTTTGAATTGGTTCTCCACATTTTGCTTGGCAAGCCTTTGAGGGTATGGAGGAGGAGGCCTTGGCATTTGTGCCTTAGCCTTTGGCACTACCGGTTCCAGTATGTCTACAATGTGTTCCCTAGACGGGCTAACTTCTTTTTGAGTCTCCTCCACATTTTCATCAATATCAATTCTTACTTCATAATTTGCTTGCACCATATTATTTGGAATCTCATCTTCTTTAATCACTTGTTCATCATCCAGAGTTTTTCTTTGACTTGAGGTGGTTGCATCCCCACCTTTTCCACTCCTTATAGTCACGGCCATGGAATGTCCCGTGTTGCTCCCTCCCTTCGGGTTCACCACTGTGTCAGTTGGCAGTGCCCCCTTAGGATGAGTGTTCAAAGCTTGCGAGATTTTCCCCAATTGAACTTCCAAATTGCGAATTGAAGTGTTGTGAGAGGCAAGTTGAGCATCGGAGTCGGCATTCTTCTCCATCATTTGTTTGAATATGTTCTCAATTCGCCTCATCCCATTATTAGACGAGCTAGGACCATGAGAAGGATAAGGAGGCTATTTTCTTGGTTTTTGATACATCGGGGGCCTTTGAAAGCCCGACCCTCGATTCCTTTGGTTATTGTTACACCCCCTTTGGTTGTTGCCTCCCTAATATCCTTGATTATTACCACTCCAATTACCTTGGTTGTTTTTACCATTTCAATTTCCTTGATTGTTTTGATTGTACCAATTAACTTGGTTGTTACCACCATTCCAATTACCTTGGTTGCTAGAATTCCAATTCCCTTGATTACCTTGCAATTGCCATTGTTGTTGATTCGGGCCTTGAGAGTTGTTTCTTTGCCCTTGTAAGTTGTTCACATATTTCACTTCCTCCTCTTATTCATTGTAGGATTCATCTTGGTCAAACCCACTATCTTCTTGCACATATTGTTCCGCACAGTTTTGCACTTATTGACCCTTTTGCCTTTTCTTGTTCACCATCATATTTACACCTTCCATCTCATTTACTTACTTAGGACCTTTAACTTGTTGAAGTTGAGCTTTGGCTAATTAATTCATTGTGGTTGTCAACTCGGCAATTGATTGCCCATGATCATGCAATTCTTTATGTAGGTGAATCACATTTGGATAACCTTGAGGAAAATTTTCTCTACTTTGCCATGCCGATGAAGTATCCGCCATTTAATCTAAAATCTCACAAGCTTTCGCATACGACGTTGTCATGAAATTTACACCGGCAAGTTGGTTGACCACGCATTGATTGGTAGTATTGATCCCCCTATAGAAAGTTTATTGAATCATAGCCTCCGCATATAATTGTTTGGGCACTCTTTCACCATAGTATGGTACCTCTCCCATATCTTATGCAAAGTCCATTAGCTTGAATACTAGAATCTCGTCTCTAAGAGTACCCATATGCCCAGGAGAAAAGAACTTGGAAACTAATTTCTCCGCCAATTCATCCCATGTACGGATAGAATGGTTTGGCAATCTTTCTAACCAATCCAAGGCTTTCGCCCGTAGAGAGAAGGGAAATAGACTCAACCTTAGAGCATCCTCGGAGATGTTGGTCTGTTTACTCCCCCAGCAAGTGTCCACAAACCCCTTCAAGTGTTTGTATGCATTTTGACTCGGAGCCCCGGTGAAGAATCTCGTTGCTCTATCAATGTGAGCATACCATTAGTGATTTGGAAGTTGCCTTCCCTAATGCGGGGTGGGACTATGGCACTTGCATATCCTTCATTTGGTAACACCCGGTGTGGAGTCGCTCTTGGTGGAGGAACGGGAACATTGTCTTGAGGCGGGCGGCCTCGTCTATTTTCTTGAGGTTCAAGAGGAACCTTTTGCACTTGATCATCCTCCACGTCATCCCCCAATGGAAAGTTTCTGAGAGGATCATTGTTGTTGAGAGCCATTTTTGTACCTACAATTGGTTCACCAAAAAGATTAGTAACACGAAAGGAAAGGAAGACAAGTCACACACAAAACCAAATATATAGCTAAATCAGTTTTTAGCTCCCCGGCAACGGCGCCAAAAATTGATCTTGTTTAAGTCACATCTCAAATTGGGGTTGTGAAGTGGTCGATTGCAATAATAATTACCCAACAAGGAATCAGGATCGAATCCACAGGCAGCGTAAATGGGATTAGTGGTATATATTTGGACTAAGCGTGTAAAGTGTCTAAGTTGCACTTTCACAAACTTTGTTTGGATTCTACTTCTAAATTACGCTACGATTTGCAAATGTAAAATATGAAACTAGAGAATAATATTTTTGTTGTTGTTTTTCAAATATGTAAAAGGTCTAGGGCTGTAGCTTTCCCCGAGGTGTTTTCCTGACTGGTTGTGGGCTTTAGAGCGAGTTTCGTTGGTCGGGGTGTATTATATAAATCAACTCATAATTACCCACTCAACACCTCTCAGTAAAAGAGTGATTTTTCACAATTTGGCTTTCTCAAGTCCAAATAGGTATCGCACAAAATAGTTGATAAATGCTCAAGTCGGGTTTTATTATCTCTAGATTCAACTCTTTAATTGGGACTATCAATCTCTTGAATTCATCCCAATTTCTTGTTAGCCAAGTTTTCCTAAACTAAGTCTCTCTTTCTCAAGTAGAGACTAAGTCAAATAGGCTTGAATCAATATTTGTAACCATTAATATTACAATTATAGCAAGAACTACGCTAAGTATTACACACCCAAACATAAATAATCCCAAATCAAACACCCATTAGGTACCCACACTAGGGTTGGATCACAACCCTAGCTAGAAATTTAGCTACTCATAGTGGGTAATGAAGAAAATAAAGAAGAAAAGATGATTAAACTCATATTGAATGATAACTAGATGAAAGTCCAAAGTAAAATCAACAATATAAACTAAAGTTTCCTAAAACAATAAAGAAAAATGGCTCCAAACTTTCTGGTATTCAAAACTTGACCTAATTTCGTCAAAAAAGACTATTTATACACAGCTGAAATTTTCAGACAAAATCGCCTTTTCGGAGGTTATGCGGCCGCACAATTCTGTCTGCCTTCCGCACTTTGCTGCAGCTCTTGACAGGAGTTGGTTCTGCGGATGCACAATTCTAAAATGCGGCTGCATCTCTTGAGTTCTGCGGACCGCACAATTCTGAGTACAACTGCACATTTGATTTCTGCGGCCGAACAATAATTGTGCGGTCCGCAGTTCTTGTTTGGCTTGGATATGGAACTCTCTGATCCTTGACTTCTACGGCCGCACAATTATTGTGCGGTCCGCACTTTGCATTAATTGACTGTTGATTTTTTTTCACGTTCTGCGGCCGTAGACAGAATTATGCGGTACGCACTTTAGCCTTTTTGCTTGATTTTTGTCCTTGTTCAAAAGCACTCCTTCTTGAGTTGATTGTCATAACATTGGCTCATTTTCCAATACTCCAGCAAGTAAGCATATTTCATCAGTTTCGGGAATACCTTTAAACATTTTCGAACTAAAAAGAAAGTCAAAGGGCACGAATAAGTAGTCAAAATCCCCACTTATCAGGCATGTGAACATAATGCATCTCTACCTTGATGCACCGCCTGGTATCTGCTGGGTACCTCTCGGAACTCCGTTGGTATCAATGTCAGGATCTGTACAAGAAGTACAGAAGTCTAGTATCAGTACAACCGACCAAATGTGCTCAGTAAGTGTTGAGCTTAACTCGAAGAGGTGGTGACGAGGCTATGACAAGATAGCTGTTATAAACCTATGCAGTTGTATATCAAAAGTAATGGAATAACAAGTAAAGAATCAAAAGCAACTAAACGGTAGTAACATATAAAGGAACAACAATTGGGAACATAAATTAAAGTAGCACAGTGTAAACCTCTTTCACAAGTAACTAACGAAACCACAAAGCGAAGTTCACAAACCAAATATTAAGTAAAAATAATGAAATCAACAAATATGTACCGCATCCCTTTCATGCTTGTACTCTCCTCCTCACCATATAATATAAAAGCAAGTGCATGACATCACCCTTCATGATTTTACTCTCATCCTCACATGCAAAATAATATGAAGCAAGAGTACGACATCACTCTTCGTGCTTTTATTCTCATCCACACATGCAAAATAATATGAAGCAAGTGCACGGGATAACCCTTCGTGCTTTTACTCTATAATAATAATAATAATAATAATAATAATAATAATAATAATAATAATAATAATAATAATA
>ML380086.1:0-83164 GCA_005239525.1 Nicotiana knightiana
ATATATATATATATATATATATATATATATATATATATATATATATATATATATATTGGCTAGAAATTCTGAAATTTGTGTAAATAACCAGATTAATTGTTACTCAGTCTCATGCTGTAAATACCATACTCTTTTGCCATGTTTTGAGATGACTCACTAGTTACTAATATGGTTTTCTCCATTGTTGAAAATTGAGGCTTGATCAAGAGGATTCTAACATGATAAACCTGGTTCATCAGTGCTGGTTCATCTAAAAGGCGAGGTATGTGTTCTCCACTATACACACTTTGAAACATTAATGGTTAATAATGAGCAGAACTCTACCTAATCAAGATCTTTTAAAAATATATCCTTAACCCACTTATGAACCAGTTCCGTCAACCCTAAGAGTCCAATAAAATTAAACTCCCTAGAACCTAGGGAAACAGTAACCGTCACCTCTAACTTATCAGTTGCAGAGGTGATAAGACCTTTATTTGACTCAAAAAGGCTGTCGTTATATATTAATTACTTCTTTATTTTAAAACACCCATCATCACCTCTGAAATCACTCACCAACTCTAGAACCGTCGAAAGCCTTTACCCTCATTCTCAATCCAAAATCTTCTTCTTTCATCTTCAATCAAAAATGTCTAACCCATCAAACAAACCTGGTATTCCACCACATGTTACTCCTTTTTCGACTACTTCAACACCTCCACCACCAAGTCCTACTCACTCTCAATCCAGTCCCACTATTCCTCAACCTAGCCCTAGTCCAGAACCCAGAAAAAGAAGGTTCAAAATGCTTGCCAGAAAAACAGTGGCTACAGGTTCTCTCGCCAGAAAATTGAATGCCCAACTACAAGCCAGTCATGCTCAAAAATCAGATAATTTAAGTAACTCGTTCAAATCAGTTATCGAGGAAGCAGAAGGATCATATGATTCTGAACAGGTTTCATCTGTACCAAAAATCACTTCTTAGAATGTGTCTGAAATAGCGGAGAAGTTAGAAAACAAGTTTATTTTGGTTGGGTCTGTGATAGATGTAGAGTTTACAGAGATTAGACGAGGAGGTGGTAAAAATAAAATTGAGAAAGAAAAAGAGAGAGAGAGGGGGGTCGGAGTGAAGCGAGGGGAACAGGGGAAGAAACTATTAGTTTGTCTATCTGTGGTACTGAAACAGTAGTAATAGAAGAAGGAGCCAAGAAGTCAGGGGGAAGAGAATCAAGAGAAGTGGCTTAGGGGTTAGTAAATCCAGGGAAGTCTACAGATGAACATGGTTCATCTACTAAGGAAACCTTAGCAGATCTTCTGAAGAAGTTAGGTGACAGTTATAAACCAAAGAAGAAAGAACTCCCAAGGTTCAAAATTCTGGAACAAATGGAGCAAGTAAGAACAGGAAAGCCACTCCCTCTGCTGATTCTGAAATTCCTCTTCCAAGAGGAAGAACCACAAGAATCATACTAAGGCATAGTGAGGAGGAGTTACAGAAATCCTTGGAAGAGAGTAAAAGAAAGAGGGTGCAAAGGGAAAGGAGAAAGTTGATGAGACTGTAGAGGCTGTTGAGATTGACGAGATTGACCTGATCCATCAAGATGAACAAAAGTCAGGTTTGAGATTCAGACTCCAAAACCAAAGAAATCCAAGACTTCCTCCAAGAAGTCTGCATCTGTGTCTGTTGAACTCTCAACTGTAGCCAAGAGAACCTGGTCTACAGTAAAACCTAAGAAAGTGTAAACTGCTGCAGATGATGACTGGAGTGATGAGGATGGAGCTGATTCGGATGGAGGGAAGGATAATTTGACAAAATTTAGGAAGTTCACCATTCTAAAGGGGAGGTTATTGAAAGATTTGGAAGAAGCAGGCATGGTCTTATTGTTGGATAAAATGAAGGTGCAGGGCTGGAAGGACATGGTCCTTCAGGTGGATTGACGTTTAGCAAAAAATGAGATAGTTGAATTCTTGCCCAATGCTTGTGTCAAGGAAGGGAGAGTCACTAGCCAAGTGAAGCGGTTAAAAATTTCTTTTGATGCCAAAGAATTATGAGAGATCCTTGGGATTCCATCTGAAGGCTATGATGACTACACTAGGCAAAAATGGCCAAGCTTAGATGATCTTCCAACTGCTCTGCAAATCACAAGAAAATTCTACGACAATGAAGAGGAGATTGAACCTAAGGAAGTCTACATGAGTGAGATGAATCCCCCACACAAAGTGGTATTTGAGTTTATCAACAAGTGTGTACTGCCAAGATAATAGAGGAGGCCCATTACAAACCACATGGATTTAGTCCTGATGGAGTGCCTGGATAGTGGGAGGCAGATAAATTTGCCCTATTTCATTATTCAGTTGCTGGACAGAGTGATAAAAGGCTCCCAAGCCCATTCCATTCCATATGGCTTCATTCTTACCTCTGTACTTTTTCACTACAAGGTGCCTCTGAAAAAGCAGAGATGGCCTCAAGCAAGGATCTATTGGCGTAAATACTCTTCTGGCTTGTGACTATGTTGTCAATGTCACTGTAAATGAACCTGGTTCATCCAGGAAGACACCTGTGAATAGCAAAGTTAGAGAAATTGTGCAGGAGAGTGGGGCGAAAGATGCAGAAATACTTTGGCTAAAGAACCGCCTAACAGAAGTTGAATCTGAGAGGGATGCTCTCAGAATTGATCTTGCTAAAGAGAAGGAGAAGAATGAGGGAATCCTTAGGGATATGATATCTATTCTCCAAGACAAAAAACCAGCCTTCATCCCTTCCCAACCTTAGCAGCCCAGCCTGCCTTAGTATTTCAGTGACCCAGATTAGGGACTTTTGTTGTTTTTTATCTCATGGTTTTAACTGTTTATATTTCTTTCTGTGGATTGTGGATGAACAATGCTGACTATCAATGAATTTTGTTATTTTTGCTCTTACTCTTGTCTCTTTTTCTATTATAGTTTGAATTATTGGTTCACCATTGATGATTAATCCATGATTGCACTTGCAATTTCCCTAGTGGCCATGAGTAATTCTTAAATATCTGGGACTTTCTAAAGTTTGCAACTTTTCGATGATGCCAAAATGGGGGAAATGGTTATGTGCTATTCTGAACATCTGATATTTATAACCTAATGAACCTGGTTCTTTTATGATAAATGCTTAATACTCTAAATTGTGTCAATGTTGGATTAAGTTGGTTACAGGCCTAAGCACAGAGTTTGTCATCATCAAAAAGGGGGAATTTGTTGACCCGAGAAATTGAATGGTTTTGAAGATTGACAAAGGAACTCAAAGATGAACTAGGTCCATCACTAGAGACATAGACACATGCAGAGTTAAGGCACGTGAGGTGGACATGCAGGAGATAAACGAAATCTGGGACATAAGACATAGCTCCAGATCGATAATATTGCAAAATGATAAGGAGAAGGACTCCTTATTCAGTAAGAACAGAATCAAAGATAAGGAAGGATTCGAGGAGTTGAGATTAACTAGAACTCTTCCACTAAGGAAGAGTAGCATTAGAACTCTACTACATCTTTCGTCTGCTAATCCTATATATTGCAGATTGTTCTTATTGTACAGGTACGCAAAAAAGCAGAAGTTAAGCAAGAATTACGCACAAAATTAGCAAGGCAATTTTGCAAGAAGTTCGTATGAGATTTGAGTGTTGAAAATATGAAGCTACTTGAACCAGTTAGAAGAACCAGTTCCAACTGTTTTCTTTTGGTTTACTTGTAGTAGGTGATTTCAACTTGCACCTTTTTAGCTTTATCTAGAAGTGTCTGTAATAGGTATTTTGTGTTTCAAGTTATAGCTAACTTGAAGTTTATCGCAAATAGCTAAAGGCTAGTTTTCCACAAAGGGATTATAGGTAATCCTAGGTTTATAAAAGAGTTTTTATATATGCGGTTTGGTTCATTGATTTAGTAAAGAGTTTGGGAAAATCCTACTGGGAAGTACGTCTTTTTTTTCACCTTTTGAGCCAGGTGTTTTCCACGTTAAATCTCTGTGTTATTTATTTTCTTTATTTATTATTTCGCAAACAGTAGGGGTTGGAACACATAGAAGAACTTGGTCCTTATATAACTTGTGCATGCGAGAATTGGACACCAAACAAATCACCCCCCCCCCCCCCCCCCCTGTGTGGTATTGACGTTTAGAACATCATCGGGGAATTTTTGTCCCATCATTTCTTCGATGTATATCCCTTCATGGGCTTTGATGAAATACTTGGTTAATTCACCATCATCCAACAGAGGTTGCCCCGTGGCGGCCTCTAACGTCCACCGACGTGCATATTCATGGAATGACTCGGATGGCATATTTTGCAGGTTCACCAGCGAACCTATCGGGAGTGATCTCAGTGTTGAATCGAAAGCTATTCATGAAGTCCTCTGCTATATTTCCAATTTCTCCAGTTTCACGGATCTTGTCGAGTTTACAAGGTGAGTGCTTCTCCCATTAGGCTCCTTTAAATAAATTCAATCTTAGCTTCTCGTTCCTCGCCACTTCAACTAAGTTGTCACACAATGCCCTTAAATGCGCGTGGAGATCACCTGTCTCATCAAAGATATCGAATTTTAGAGGCTTATACCCTGTTTACATATCCACATCCAAATGGATACACAGATCCTCATAGTCCAAACTTTCACTTCCCCGGGCGAATTGGGGGTTCCTTATTTGTTTTCTCAAGACTTACAGTTGCTCATATACTGACTCCTCTTCCTTATTGCTGGCTTTGCTCTCCATCTCAGCATATTGGTCAATCTCATAAGTCACCCTGAACGTGACAAGTGTTGTAAAGGTAGGTTCAAAAATGGCATATATAGGGGGAACATATCTCTTGTGCCTGGTGGTGTGTGCCACAGGTATATGCTAATTTGGATGAGTGGTAAAAGTGACTCTATCACTAGGAGGGGTGTGAGTTGCGTTAATGATGATAGGCGGGTTTTGTGGTTTTTGAACGTACTGTGGTACGTAGGGAGTGTAGATAGGGAGATTTGGTGGGTTTGTGGAGGTTACTGGAGGTATGACTTGATTAGTGGGAACTGAAGGTAGGGTGTTTATGTTTTGGCATGATGTGGAAGGAAAGTGGTCAGGAATTGAATCCAAATAAGAGAGGCGAGGTGGTTAAGGAAGTGTTGTCACGGACAGGTGTGTGATTTCCTTGATATGATGTACTTCCTCCCTTTGAGATTCCATTTCCTGGGCCATCCTGACGACATGTACATCATTCCTGGTATCGTCCTTCTCTCTGAATCGCCCCGGGCCGTCGGCTATGACCAGAGCATGTTGCCAAGTTTTCTGTAGCCGACATCTTTCACTTTAATCTTAGATTGTACGATGGTTCCGCCAGTTTCGGGTCGACACAAACCAATTTTCTTTGGGGGGGAGGGGTAATAATAAAGTAAAGGAAAAATAAGAAGAAAGAAAACAAAAGAAACAAGAGTCAGTTTCTTCATTTATACAAGTAGGAAATCACACAAAGTAATTAATTCACGCATTAAGGCTACTGTGTTCTCTTAGAATTTGTGGGACCTCTCATTGATGGAGGTAGGCCTAAATCCCAATTCTTTGACAAATAATTAGACTTGACACATTAGATCCGAAGCAATTTTTTTCATTTATAATTTTGGACTAGGATAAGCGTGAACAAAGATTACATCATTGTTTCTGATATTCATAGAATTGGATGGGCCTGAAGAATTTTCCCTTTAGGAAAGAAAAAAGAAAACTAAGGATAAGGTTACAAAGTGGAAAAGAAGGGGAATTCAAGAAACTTCTAATAACTGTCCCCGTAATCGTTTCCCATCTCCTCTTCTTCTTCTTCTTCTTCCGAATCTTCCTCCGAGTCTTCTTAAAACACCTCCTCGTCATCATCGAATCGTCCTTCCTCTAGATCTTCTTTTGGCTCTCAACTAGACTCTATTTGGATGCACTCCACTACCCGGTCATCGTCTTCAGCAGGTGGAAAAATATGATCGATGGATCTTGGGACCACTTGATGGTGCATTGAGGTAGTCACAAGGTAATTTGGCAGAATATCATGGTATATTTGCAAAGTAGCCTATGCATCCTCTAGCCAAGCTATGCCCTCTCTGCTTGGTCAGGCCAGCTCGTCTTCCTTGTTGATCTAGACATAATACTTAAGAGCGCACCACGTGTTTTGACCCATCGGCATTGTGACCAGGTCGTCCACTCTTCTTGGAGCCTTCTTATCCTAGGGATCGGAATGTGTTGTACTCATCCTCATAGAGGGACTTCCTAGTCTATAGAGGCATATCATGGATTTCTCGAACTGTTTGAGAACCTGCAAGGGTGAGTATGGTTGGATGCCCTTATGTCCGATCAGCTCAATGAAGTATTTTTGAGGAGTCCTAAAGATTGCTCTTCCACCTAACCATGATATCTTCCAGATGACCCATTCCCTACTTAGATTGGTCAGCATTTCCCTCCACTCTTCTTTCCATGTGTGGAGACCCAATGTCTCATCCTCTTGTTGTGGTTGCGGATCATGTTGCTGACGCCCACAAAGTAGTCAATGGTGGCCTCTCGCTGGAAGAAATGTTCTGTAGCCCAGATCTGAAGCAGCAAGTTACAACCCTTAAAGAAATCATACCCTCGTGCACATGCGAACAAATCCCTCAGCATCTCAGGTAGCACCATCGGCACCAAAGTAGCTTGAATGTTGCCTCGGAAGGTTGCTAGAACCACGGGTAATAAGTTGATGTTGATCCGACCCCTTTCTTTGCGGGAAGACCAATTATCCCAATAGTGCCAATGAGAAGATTGTAGGCCTGAGAATCTCTTATGTTGCTTGATCACATTTAAACTCTCTCGAATACCACTCATAGCTTTCAAAGTATCCCAAATCTATCAAATTGTTGGTCAAGGCTCACTCGTCTTTCCTCTATATTTCTCAGACCCTGACTGTTAGCCAGGCCTAAAGCATCCAAGAAGCTGTAACCAGGCCTAGTAACTGGTAGTATTGACTTCCTTCTGTTGAATGATAGCTCCTGAAACTAGTAAATTCTTCCAATGACGATACTAACTCACAATCGGCAAGCTTGAACACCACCTTATCTTGATCCCAGAACTCTATCAGTAGGTGAGTGAGCACCCTGTTTTCTGGGATGTTTAGCAAGGCGGTCAGTGCCCTCAGGTGTGTCTGTATCTCATCTCTGTGTTCCCGACGAATGTTCTTCCACCACTGGTTCAACTTGTGTGGTGCTCCCATCACCATGTTAATCTCAGGGATGTTTAGGTTGATCTCCATTTTCTGAAGTGCATAAAAGAAAGGTTTTGGTAAGTGTTCGCTTCGGATCTTGAAGTGTCTTGTATGGTTCATTTGTCTTTAACATAAATCATGTTGTTGGTTGGATTACCCGTTCATATTAGGGTGGATTTACTAATTGTGTGTCAATGCTAAGGATCGACTCACCTAAAGTTTATGCAGTATGACCTATTTTTGATATTACAGAGTGTTTCCTACTTTTAAGTTGGACTGAAGGCTGCGAGAAGTTATGTCATCTGACATGACAAAGCCATTGTCTGAAACTAGAGAGTTTTGAAAAGAAGGTTCGGAGGGGTGTAAAAGACAACCCTCACGTGAAATTGTGTGTTATAGTGTACGGTCGAGACTCGATAGGAAGATATATGATGACAGTATATGTGAAGCAGTAACTGATAAGGGTGTAGAAATAATAAGTATGATAATAAGCATAAATAGAAAATAAAGCAGGTAAGCACGTAATTGCAAATTAGCTACAATTAAAGCAATGTAAAAATAAGTCTAAATGCCAAATTTAGTCTAAGTCTCCTAGAGTCAGTACCTAAGTGTGAATTACCCAGCACAGTCACCATGTTGTTGCACCATATTTTGCACTAAAACAAGATTCAACTTATGGTTTCTCTGTTGTTCGTGAAAGAGAGTCGCCACCTAATATTTAAAGGTATGCTAGTATACCTATTTAATTACTAAAGGTTGTATTCTTTATCTGTCTACTAACTGATCATGGGTATGGGTTCTTGTTCTTCTAAGGAGAACGTGTTAGGAACCCTGTAAAATCTACCAGAGGTAGCTCCATAGGACTTAGACTAGACTTGGAATTAATTATTTGTACTATGCCTTAACTAGTATTCTAAGGGTAAATCTTTCCATATATTAGGACATAATATCTATAAGGGAAGAATATGGTTTAAAGAAGATGGATTTAAGAAAAGTCTTAAGGAAATTACTGTTAGTATGTACAAGCTTAAGAAGAACTTTGAAGGATGGAAACATTTGTATAAATGTGAAAAGAAAACCAAGTAATAGCATTTTTTTGCCTAAATCATGGAGGTTCATGTCATTCTAACATGGTAAAAGCATTATGAAAAATGATCTTAAAGTATATAACTTCGTTTTGAAGTAGAAAACTATTCGAATGCCTTTATTTAGGGAAGCAACGCCTTAATCTTTAGAAAATAGTTGATTCCCTTTTGGGAGATTAAAATCACGACAATTCTGATTTCTTTTTGAAAGAGGTATAACTACATTTGTTAAGACTTTGGGCTTCAAAAACCTTTAAGAAAAGAGTTAGTAATGCATGACAACCTAATAAGAGCCTACGATTAAGGGCAGACCAGTGCACTAAAGTTCTCGCTATGTGCGGGATCCGGAGAAGGGCCGGACCACAAGGGTCTATTGTACATAACCTTACTCTACATTTCTGCAAGAGGAACAACCTACGATTAGCGGATATGAAGTTTATTGCTAACTAAGGCTTTTTTTAATCCTAAGTTCCTTATGCTTGCCTAAGTCATTCTATGAATTAAAAGATAAGGGAAAACATTCAATCCAATATATAAATACTTGTCACATACATAATGAGAGATACAACAACAACAATAACAACCTAGTGTAATCCCACAAGTCAGGTCTGAGGAGGGTAGGATGTACGCAGTCTTACCCCTACACTGGAAGGGCGGAAACGTTGTTTCCGATAGGCTCTCGGCTAAAGACGATGAAAGAAGACCTGATAGCAAGTAATAGCTAGTCAATATTATTAGAAACTAAATCGAAGATAGCAACAGAGAATATAAAAAAGGTATCGATAACAAGTAGTAGCAAGACAATATATTTAGAAAACTAAATCCAAGGTAGAAAACGAGAATATGAATGAAGTACTACTAGCATACTATGGAATTAGCCATGGCAAGTAATAACAGAACAAGAAATGCGATAATAGAAAACTAAGGATAAAAGGATACCGTACAAACACGGACACTATAGAACTAGGGAAGACAAAAGGGAAACACACGACTCCAAAACTTCTACCCTAATCTTCAACCTCCACACCCTTTTATCCAGGGTCATGTCCTTGGTTAGCTCAAGTTGCCCCATGTCCTGCTTGATCACCTCTCCCAAGACTTCTTTGGCCTACCTCTACCCCTCCTCTTACCCCCCCCCCCCAAGGCCAACCTCTCACACCTCCTAACTAGGGCAACTGTGCTTCTCCTCTTAACATGCCGAACCATCTCAGCCTCGCCTCATGCATCTTTTCCTCCACAAGGGCCACTCCCACCTTGTCCAAAATAACTTCAATCCTAATTTTATCCAACCTAGTATTCCCACACATCCATCTTAACATCCTTATTTAAAAAGCTACTTTCATCTGCTGGACATGGGAGTTCATGACTTGTAACGACCCGATCGGTCGTTTTGAGCTCTAGTGCATCGTTCAGCAGTTTGAGGCCATGAGCAGCTTCATTTCGGGTATTGTGACTTGTGTGTATGGTCAGAGTTGAAATTCAGGAGGTTTAGAGTTAAATTGAAAGGAAAATTCTCATTTTAGAAGCCTTAAGTTGAAGAAATTGAGTAAGAATGGAGTTTTCAGTAAACGACCTCGGAATCAGGATCTGAAGGTTCCAGCAGGTTTTTATGGTGATTTTGGACTTGGGTGTATATCCGGATCAGGTTTTGGATAACCCGGGAGCGTTTTGGCGTATATTATGGAAGTTAGCATTTTAGAAGGGTTTCATGAATTTGGGCTTGAAGTTCATATCAATGAGGTTGATTTTCGTTAGGGATTCCGAGTATGGGAATGGCTCCGTATGGTGATTTTGGAATTGGGAGCGCGATCGGAAGTGAATTTGGATGTCTGTAGGTCATTTTGGAGTCATTTGGCTAAAGATAGAAATTTGAAGGTTTTTGGGATATCCGGTCAGAAGTGGAAGTTTTGATATCGATATAGGAATGCAATTCCGCAAGATGGATCAGGTCTGTAATGTTGAATATGACTTGTGCGCAAAATTTGAGGTCAATCACGCGTGATCTGATAGGTTTCGACGTCGGGTGTAGAAGCTTGAAATTCTAAGTTCTTAAAGAATTGGATTTGAGTGCGATCCGTGATTTCGGTGTTGTTTAATGTGATTTGAGGGCTCAAGCAAGTCCCTGTTATGTTTTGGGACATGTTGGTATGATTGGACGGGGTCCCGGGGGCCTCGAGTAGATTCCGGGTGGTTAACGGATCAAAGTTGAAGGATGGAAAGGGCTGGTTTCTGCAGTCATCTGGTGCAACCGCACCTACGAGGAATTGGCCGCAGGTGCGGCCTGGGAGTCGCAGGTGCGATTTTGGCTTGGCCTGGCTAGGAACAGCAGGTGTGAGTGAATTGGTCGCACCTGCGGGATCGCAGGTGCGGATGAATGATCCGCAGGTGCAGAAAGGGGCCTGGGCAGATTGTTTTTTTAAGCGAGAGTATAGTTCATTTTCTTCACTTTCTTCATGGGATAGGTGATTTTTGAAGAGATTTTAAGGGGGATTTCACCCAGCTTCAAGACGTAAGTTCTTCTACTTGGTTCTAAGGTCAAATACAATATATTGCATGGATTTTTTAGCATGAAATTGGTAGGAAAATTGTGAAACTTTGAAGAAAACTAAAATTTGGTAAAATTGGATTTTTAACCACGAATTGGCCATGAACATTAGAGTAAACTATAGAATTGAGTTAGTAAGGCTATGGGTAGAATGTATCTTCGAGAATTTCAGATTTCCGGGCACGTGGGCCCGAGGACATTTTGGTCATTTCTTCGAGCGGGGTTGGGAAAGTATATAATCTGAATTGGATGAGAGTATTAGGATGAATTTTCATTGCTTTGTCATTTATGTGGTAGTTTCGGAGCGTGGTGCGTCCTTTGGGGTCATCGGAAGGGCTTGGAAGCCGGTGTTGGAACTTCGGAGCGAGGTAAGTCTCCTTTCTAACTTCGTGAGGGGGAATCGTCCCCCTAGGTGAATTAATTCAGTATATTTTGTTATATTCGGGGGCTACGTACGCACGAGGTGACGGGAGTCCGTGCATAGCTACTAATATGCTTATGTCCGGGTAGTCTAAGACCCACTAGCATGTTTTCTGTATGTACATGAAACCATGCCAGTATTATTGAACTGTTTATATGACTGAAAACATAGTTAAACTTTTAAAGGAAAGACGGAGTTCATACTGTTAACCTTCTAAAGAGAATGTGATTCCGCTGTAAATATATGTGTACCTAGATTAGGCCGTATCGAGGAATATCGTTAAATTGACAAATGAGTTTCAAAAAAACAAATGATTTCGAAACCTATGTTTCATGCTTCTTTGAATATGGATTTTTACTATTTTTCATGAGAAAAACTATTTTTCTTAATCAAAATGGATTTAAACGTATGGAAATGTGTAAGCACTCGAGTCGCAGGCATGATTCGCGATCGAGGGGAGCTTTATGTTAAATATATGTATATTTTTATCGAGTCAGCATACAAGTCGCAGGTATGATGTGCGGCCGTGGGATAGCTTATTATTATTATATCGAGTCAGCACGCGAGCCGCAAGTATGATGCGCGGCCATGGGATAGCTTATTATTATTATCGAGTCATCACACGAGTCGCAGTGATGATGTGCGATCGTGGGATAGCTTATTATATCGATTCAGCACACGAGTTGCAGGGGATGATGCGTGATCGTGGGATAGCTTATTATTATATCGAGTCATCACGCGAGTCGCAGGTATGATTCACCATCGTGGGATAGCTTTATGACCCCAGTCCCTATGACCACCTTTATGACTCCAGCCGGTTGTCTTGTCCTGGTATGTGTATCATCACTTGCGTTTTGAGTCACTTGTAACTGGAGTGCCAGGTATTTGTTAAAAGGAGATTTTAGTACCTTGTTGCTTCTTTCAGTTATTATCTGGATTCCGTTATTTGCTATGTACTTGTTGCTCGTTGTCCTTCATGTCTATTGTATTTCATCATATTCTGTCACGTGTTGTATTGTCGCACCTTAGTAAGAGTCTAACTTGCCCCCTCGTCACTACCTCTCTGAGGTTAGGGGGAGACTTACTGAGTACACGTTGTTTTCGTACTCATGCTGCACTTGCTGTGCATTTTATTGCGCAGGTACCTTCATGGAAATGTGGAGGATTCGGAGACTTAGGCGAGCTGCATCTTCCAGGGGCGATCCACAGCTGACAGAGTCACCTTCATACTGTATCTAATTCATTTTAAATTTCCTTTTCCAGTTGTATTTCGGACAGGCTTTGTAATATTTGTGAAATTCATAGAAGTTCCTCATGTACTTGTGACACCGGGTTCTGGGGTCGTGTTGGGATTTACTTCATTAAATTAAATTGATGTGTTGTCATATTTAAGTTTACTAAAATTTATTTTTTTGATTATGAGGTGCAAGAGAAAGTAACGATTTCGAAAATGTTAAAAACTGGAAAGTTATTTCAATAAATTAATGTTTTGGCTTGCCTGACCTTGTGTCCGGCTCCATCACGGCCTTAGGGATTTTGGGTCATGACAACGTGGTATCAGAGCACTAGGTTCCCGTAGGTCTCACGAGTCATGAGCAAGTCTAGTAGAGTCTTGCGGATCGGTACGGAGACGTCTGTACTTATCTTCGAGAGGCTACAGGGTTGTTAGGAGTACTTCCCTTTTTGATTCTTCATCGTGCGAGTTGATTCCTTTGAGGCTTATGCCTATGTTCATTCCTACTCAATATTACGCGTCGCGAAGCGCTTGCTATGGATCAGGAATTTGAGGAATGGGAATGGTGCTACGAATAAAATTCGAGATGCTTCTATGTGTAGATGGTCATGGTGGTTGTTATGGCCCTGTGAAAGGGTAATATGTTGTTTCAGCTCAGTAGTTGTGTTTCTGGAAGCCTTAAGGCTGTGCTCAGGTAGTGATGATGTTTGCAATTGATCGTCGCACGGTGTCGATATGATGAAAGAATGTTTTCCCGTATGTTGGGGAAGATGAATGGTTTGAAGGGAGGTCTCCTTAGAGTGTGATTTCGAGATTTCAGCGTTTTTGTGTCGGGAGAGGGAAGGCATTTGGAGTATGAATGATCGGTTGGGATTGATAAAGTAGTAAGACTTGGTGTCTTCAATCGAGATGGGGTATGCACCTGCGACTTGTAGTCGTTGTCATGGATCGAATGGAATGTGTTAGGTTTGTCGGTGTTATGGTTTCTTCGGTTGCGTGGGGTCAGAGTATTGAGAGGAAGTATTGAGGAATGCGGTTGGCAAGGAATGATCCTGGAATGAAGCAAGGTGTAGGATGGGGTATTGAGGTCGCAAAGAGCGTGCATTTCAGCGTCGCTGGGAGGTGTCAGCAGGTGATTTCTTCAGGTGGGTTGTCTTCTGGGGATAGGTTAGCAATGGAGGGGTTGGCAGGTTCTGTGAGGGGTCCTAGTGGCTAGTTGGTAGGAGATAGAATGTGTAAATAATTCTAGGGAATTCGGGTATTTAGGGAGTACTAGCAAGGGAATTTGAAAGATTGGGATGGTTTGGCTGAGCAAGATCGTGTTATCAAAGGAGGAAGGATCTCAGTAGGGTCTAGGGTGGTGCTAGGAGTGGCTTCGGGCTAAGTGGGGGAGTCTCACCATCTGCAGTAGGGCTGTAGGGTTGTCTTCTCATAGGGTTGTGAATTGTCGGCGTATAGGCAAGTGATTTCAGCTAAGGAAGGAGGAGTAAAATGGTAATTGTGCGTAGGATTCAATGGATGTGTGCATAAGTTGGTCCTGTCAGATCAGGGTTAGGCTATGGAAGATTCAAATTTTGCTTAAGGCATGAGCGAGTTGTAGGGATAGTGACTCAGTCACGTGCTTCATTGCAAAAGGTGTTCCTGTGCCAGGAGGGCCTTGGAGTGATTGTATTCGGGCCAGTCAGAGTGGGTGACTCTCAATAGAGATCCCAATGAGTTCAAAAGTTAAAGAATGCGGCGATTAGAGATTTCAGGCAATAATATGGTCGAGAATCGAGGCTTTGCAGAATGATTTCTGAGAAACGGGAGGATGGTTGGAATATTCTATGATATGTTTCAGCAGGCATGATAATATTGGAGGAGTGAGAGGAATAGACTTCCGATTAAAATAAAAAGAAGTATCAGAATGGTATGAGACGGGTTGCGAGATTTGGGCAGTGTAGTCTTGTGAATCAAGGTCACTCAGGATGAGTGAGGGTTGAGTTTGCTATGGGTTGAAGGAAGTTGTTATTGTTCCTGAGGCAATTAATGGTGATTAAAAGAGGATGGGTTATTTAGCCATGGTTGGAATGGAACCTTTGCGGCAGTGATTAGTTCCTTTGAGGTGATTTATTTATGCGTGTGGTCTGTGCCGGTGTGTGTGCGGGGATTGTCGGACATCGTAATGGATCTCATGTGGGAGCATTTGAGTGCTACGGCCTGTCAGGTGTAGGCGGACCCCAGAAGGGTTATGGTTGTATAGACTACTACTTAAGGATTTGCATGATTGGGTGATAATGGGAATTCACTCGTGTGTCGAGATGGTACTCTTGAATTGAGTTAAGTAAAAGTTTCTATACGATGAAGTGTTCACCCTATTGGTGGTTCGAAAGCTATGATGGGATTATTGCGCTACCTCATGTTGGTATGTTAAGTGCTGGAAGCAGTATGTAACTGGGAATAAGAATCGAGATTCAGGTCCGATGTTTATGAGGATGTCATGAGCTCGGAAGAGCAAAATAGAGTGATTCGAAAGTTCAGTATAAGCTGGTATTATCTTCAGTGTCGCCTGAGATCGATATTCGGTGGAAGAAGCTTTATACCCTGGTCATGGGTTATTGATGTGCTTTGCGGCCTTAGCATGTTGGTGTCATGGATGTGCAGACTGGTTTCCTTGTGTGGGAGGTCGTGGAAGCATGACCATGAAAAGATTGTATAAAGTGTGACATGTAGTCACTTGATGGAATCCAGATTTGGACTGAGTATGCAGAAGTGCAATATAGCTTAATTGAGAATTTATGCCTGGAGGGTGTTCTGATCAGTTGATTATGGATTTTGGGAGTGTTAGTCCCAGTAATGATGGTTGTTCTCGTGTATTATGAGAAAAGGGAGGGTTAATGTGGACCCAGGTAAAAGCTAATAGCTAAGTTTGATGCGAGCAAGGTGGCTCAATGTTTGTGGATGGATTTGTTTATGATTATGGGCTTCGTGCGAGCCAGGCATGTTCCTTTCAGTGGAGCTCTTTTCATGGAAAGATATTAGAACAGCGGGTGTTGTCCAGTCTTCGTCGAATTTATGTGTTATGGTGACTGTGCCGTGCGAGTTGTGAAAACGGCTTGAGGATTCCTTATGTGTTGAGGTCCTGCGTAGTGGGGATGTTATGTGAGCAGGATAGCTCTTGAGATCCAAAGTGTGTGTGTGTATATATATATATATATATATCGCACCTCAGTTATGCGTGAGTTTTATAGCCTACGGCTTTATCAGTCTCCCCAGGATGGTATTATGCACTCAGCGTGCTTGTGGCGGTAATTTGTAATAGTGAGCAATCAGCTCTGTATATATTTCCTTACGTGAGTTTTATGTTATTTGGATCGGGTGGCACACCGCCACGGTGATGTTATTTGGGATCGAGTGGCACGCCGCCACAGGTATGTTATTTGGATCGGGTTGCGCGCCGCAATAGTGTGATGATAAGAAGAGTTAATATGTATTTATTTTCTTGTGTTTTATTTACTATTTTTGGTAAGAATTCATATTAGTTGAGTGAGATGAATAGTTCTGTCCTGAGTCGTTTCTATATATCATGTTCAAGTTATGGCCTATTGGCGCGATGTGATATCATGTGAGGTTGTCAGCCATGTTTGGGGTGATTTACTGTCTGAGCAGTTCATACTGGGTGAGACGAGATTATCGGGTCAGGGATCAGTACGATAAGGTTATGTGGAGTGTATATTAAAGAACAAAATACCATCATCCAGGTTCATAAGGGAAGTGACGATTCTAGTCAAGATAAGGTATTCAAGGATTTGTTAACTCTGCGGTTGAGTATGAATTTCTGCACATTTCCTCCGTTGTGGTGGTATCGTCAGCATTATAGCAGAATGTATGTATATTTGTTATGAGGTGCATTGGGAGCATCAGATTCGTGGAATTTTGGCCATTAAGGTTCAGGGAGCGTCATTTGTGTCAGATGATGAGTTGTGCGGTGCATGGTGCCGATTCGGCAAGGGTATGCAGTTATGATCGGTTATATCGTGTGCTAGTTGATGCAGTGCTTATATATACTGAAACTATACCTGGCTAGAGACATTTCAGCTGTTTGAATGAATTCTGAGCTTATTATATGAATAAAGAAGAAATCTCCAGATTTGATCAAGCTATTGTGCTCGACTAGGTTGTGGTAGCACGGGCAGGTGCTCGAGATGTTAAACAGTGATTTCAGGTAACTCCGGAGCAGTTCTTGGCACGTTCGAGGACGAACGTCGGTTTAAGTGGGGGAGAATGTAACAACCCGACCGGTCGTTTTGATCTCTAGTGTGTCATTCAGCGGTTTGAGGCCATGAGCAGCTTCATTTCGGGTATTGTGACTTGTGTGTATGGTCAGAGTTGAAATTTAGGAGGTTCGGAGTTAAATTAAAAGGAAAATTCTCATTTCAGAAGCCTTAAGTTGAAGAAATTGAGTAAGACTACAATTTTCAGTAAACGACCTCGGAATCAGGATCCGAAGATTCCAGCAGGTTCGTATGGTGATTTCGGACTTGGGTGTATGTCCGGATCGGGTTTTGGATAAGCTGGGAGTGTTTCGGCGTATATTATGGAAGTTAGCATTTTAGAAGGGTTTCATGAATTTGGGCTTGAAGTTCATATCAGTGAGGTTGATGTCCGTTTGGAGTATAGGGATGGCTCCGTATGGTGATTCTGGAATTGGGAGCGCGATCAGAAGTGAATTTGGATGTCTGTAGGTCATTTTGGAGTCATTTGGCTAAAGATAGAAATTTGAAGGTTTTTGGGAAATCCGGTCGAAAGTGGAAATATTGATATCGAGGTCGGAATGCAATTCCGGAAGTTGGAGCAGGTCCATAATGTTGAATATGACTTGTGCGCAAAATTTGAGGTGGATCGGGCATGATCTGATAGGTTTCGGCGTCGGGTGTAGAAGCTTGAAATTCTAAGTTCTTAAAGAATTGGATTTGAGTGTGATCCGTGATTTTGGGGTTGTTTGATGTGATTTGAGGGCTCGAGCAAGTCCGTGTTATGTTTTGGGACAGGTTGGTATGATTGGACGGGGTCCCGGGGTTCCGGGTGGTTAACATATCGAAGTTGAAGGTTGGAAAGGGCTAGTTTATGCTGTCATCTGGTGCAACCGCACCTACGAGGAATTGGCCGTAGGTGCGGCCTAGGAGTCACAGGTGAGAGTTTGGCTTGGCCTGGCTGGGAACCTCAGGTGCGAGTGAATTAGTCACACCTGCGGGATCGCAAGTGCGGATGAAGGATCCGCAGGTGCGGAAAAGGGGCCTGGGCAGATTGTTTTTTTAAGCGAGAGTATAGTTCATTTTCTTCACTTTCTTCATGGGATAGGCGATTTTTGAAGAGCTTTTAAGGGGGATTTCACCCAGCTTCAAGAGGTAAGTTCTTCTACTTGGTTCTAAGGTCAAATACAAGATATTACATGGATTTTTGAGCATGAATTGGTAGGAAAATTGTGAAACTTTGAAGAAAACTAGAATTTGGTAAAATTGGATTTTTAGCCACGAATTGGGCATCAACATTAGAGTAAATTATATAATTGAGTTCGTAAGGCTATGGGTAGAATGTATCTTCGAGAGGTTTAGATTTCCGGGCACGTGGGCCCGAGGGCATTTTGGTCATTTCTCTGAACGAGGCTGGGAAAGTATATAATCTGAATTGGATGAGAGTATTAGGATGAATTTTTATTGCTTTATCATTTATGTGGTAGTATCGAAGCGTGGTGCGTCCGTTGGGGTCATCGGAAGGGCTTGGAAGCCGGTGTTGGAACTTCGGAGCGAGGTAAGTCTCCTTTCTAACTTCGTGGGGGGGAATCGTCCCTCTTGGTGAACTAATTCAGTATATGTTGTTATCTTCGGGGGCTACATACGCACGAGGTGACGGGAGTCCGTGCGTAGCTACTAATATGCTTATGTCCGGGTAGTCTAGGACCCACTAGCATGCTTTATGTGTGTACATGAAACCCTGCCAATATTATTGAACTGTTTATATGACCGAAAACATAGTTAAATTTTTAAAGGAAAGATGGAGTTCATACTGTTAACCTTCTAAAGAGAATGTGATTCCGTTGTAAATACATGTATACCTGGATTAGGTCGTATCGAGGAATATCGTTAAATTGATAAATGAGATTCAAAAAAAACAAATGATTTCGAAACTTATGTTTCATGCTTCTTTGAATATGGATTTTTACTATTTTTCATGAGAAAAACTATTGTTCTTAATCAAAATGGATTTAAACGTATGGAAATGTGTAAGCACTCGAGTCGCAGGCATGATTCGCGATCGAAGGGAGATTTATGTTAAATATATATATTTATCGACTCAGCACACGAGTCGCAGGTATGTTTTTCCGCCGTGGGATAGCTTATTATTATTATTATATCGAGTCAGCACGCGAGCCGCAGGTATGATGCGCAGCCGTGGGATAGCTTATTATTATTATCGAGTCAGCACACGAGTCGCAGTGATGATGCGCGATCATGGGATAGCTTATTATATCAAGTCAGCACACGATTCGCAGGGGATGATGCGCGATCATGGGATAGCTTATTATTATATCGAGTCAGCACGCGAGTCGCAAGTATGATTCGCGATCGTGGGATAGCTTTATGACCCCAGTCCCTATGACCACATTTATGACTCCGGCCGGTTGTCTTATCCTGGTATGTGTATGATCACTTGAGTTTTGAGTCACTTGTAACTGGAGTGCCAGGTATTTATTAAGAGGAGATTTTAGTACCTTGCTGTTTATTTCAGTTATTATCTGGATTCCGTTATTTGCTATTTACTTGTTGCTCGTTGTCCTTCATGTCTATTGTATTTCATCATATTCTGTCACGTGTTGTATTGTCGGACCTTAGTAAGAGTCTAATTTTCCCCTTCGTCAGTACCTCTCTGAGGTTAGGGGGCGACTTACTGAGTACACATTTTTTTCGTACTCATGCTGCACTTGCTGTGCATTTTATTGCACATGTACTTTCATGGAAATGTGGAGGATTCGACGACTTAGGCGAGCTGCATATTCCAGGTGCGATCCCTTCATACATATCTATTTCATTTTAAATTTCCTTGTCCAGTTGTATTTCGGACAGGCTTTGTAATATTTGTAAAATTCATAGAAGTTGCTCATGTACTTGTGACACCGGGTTCAGGGTACGTGTTGAGATTTACTTCATCAAATTAAATTGATGTGCTGTCATATTTAAATTTACTAAAATTTATTTGTTTGATTATGAGGTGCAAGAGAAAGTAACGATTTCGAAAATGTCAAAAACTAGAAAGTTATTTCAATAAATTAAAGTTTTGGCTTGCCTGACCTTGTGTCCGGCGCCATCACGACCTTAGGGAGTTTTGGTCGTGACATGACTGGCCAACATTCTGCCCCATACTAGAAGTTAAGGCATTAATAATGAAGGTTCAAATGATACTTAAAGGCTAATAAACATTTATGAGAGCATTCTTTAAGCACTCTAGTCTCATAAGCCTTAACCTAATGATGCAGGGTTATCCTATACATTGCATATATACCCTAGCTAAAACCATCCAATAACATCCCAAGTTTAGAATTACAGAACCCAAAGGAAATGGCATGTTAAACATGGAGACTGCAATAACAACCTTAAGTATAGCATGATAGAACAGAAAAGCCTAAGTAGGATAGCAGAACTTAGAAGGGTGTTGCATGTTAAGCAGGATGGACATAACAGACGCTAAGTACAGAACTTAGAAGAACATAACATGATGAGTTGTGAGGACTTATAACATAACATCGAGTGGAATAGAAGTTGCTCATGTACTTATGACAACGGGTTCAGGGGACGTGTTGGGATTTACTTCATAAAATTAAATTGATGTGTTGTCATATTTAAGTTTACTGAAATTTATTTGTTTGATTATGAGGTGCAAGAGAAAGTAACGATTTCGAAAATGTTAAAAACTAGAAAGTTATTTCAATAAATTAATGTTTTGGCTTGCCTGACCTTGTGTCCGGCGCCATCACGGCCTTAGGGATTTTTGGTCGTGACATGACTGGCCATCATTCTGCCCCATACAACATAGTTGGTCTAACCACTACCTTGTAGAACTAACCCTTAAGTCGCAACGGCATAGGAATACATTAATGAGAAATGATATATTATGACTCAAAAATGACAAAACATTAAGTAAAGAGATGAAAGGAGAGGAGTGACTCTAGGATGGTTTGGGCCTCAAAAGGCAAGCCCAGCAGTATCAAATGACGAGTGACGGAAGACCCATGGACCACAGTAGAGCTGGACTTGGGCTTGAGTTACTAGAGAACTCAGCAGGCCCAAATCATTTGTAAATGCCCAAAAAAATAAAAAAGAAGGTTATTAGAATAATAGTATTGTATACATATCCATATATAAAATTCTGAATCAAACACTAAAACAATCACTGATAGTGTTTCAATTCTTAGGGAAATCATACTAAGCAAATATTAAAAGAATAGGTTACTAACAGTACCTAAATGCTAAGGTAATCATGCAAATGTGGAGGTTATGTATTGTGAATGATTCACATTGAATACCGTTCATTTCCATTAAACACCAAACCCAAATAGAGTAATTAGTGTCAAATAATTAAAGGTTAAGGAGAGAATTCTACTCAAGGTCGATGCCCCTTTTGAATCCCCCGACACTTAAAAGTTCACAAGGGTCTCAAGGCCCAGTGCAGTGCTCGTGCCAGGGAGAGCAGCACAACCTTGAGTTAAACTCTACTCCTAAATACCTTTAATCACTAATGATTAACTCTTCCCTATAGGTTTGAATGCCAATGAGGCCTTCTCAATGCAAACCAACCATTACGACATTTCCTACCACAAGAGCCTACTTTCCTTAGCAGAATACCATGGAACTAGACACATAGAACAATCCCTATACTTTAACATTAAACAAGTGAAGCACACATATGCATAGGTTTTAAAAATCAGACTTCTAGGCACATATGACAACAACAATACTTATGTTGTTATTGCTTAAAATTGGACAACAGAAATTACACATCTCATAGACAAATAAGGCACATAGTTTGGAATTATAACAGTTTAGGATACATAGACTAACACTGTAACATTGATCAAACATGAACATGCACTTAGGCTAATGACATTACTTGAATCCCCTTGAGGTCTAAATACAGGTTCAGACAGCGACACAAGTAGGCTATTGTATTCAACCAAATAACAGTTCCCTTACACTACATTCAATCCTGAATAACAAAAGAAAGAAAAGACTAAGTATAAGTTTAAAACAATGTTCAAAATGTGAAGTAATAAAGGTCGATACCAAACTCCCACACATATAGAGATTTCAATCAAGATTCTGACTTCACAAGACAAGATGATACCCAAACATAGAAGAATCAGGTTGTTAGTATCATTATGGGGTTTAGGATAGAGGAAACATCACACTTAACAGACTCAAATCAGCTACACTGGATTAGTTGAATAGTTAAACATGATGGTGTCATATTCATATTATAGAAATAATCAACAAGACACAAATATAGTCTAGCTCGCAGGAGATAGACTGATCATGACAAATACTACTGACATTCAAAGGAGAATCCATCCCAGTATGGCTATTTACAAGCTAACAGTTATACATGGATGTAAGGCATTAATAATGAAGGTTCAAATGATACTTAAAGGCTAATAAACATTTATGAGAGCATTCTTTAAGCACTCTGGTCTCATAAGCCTTAACCTAATGATGCAGGGTTATCCTATGCATTGCATATATACCCTAGCTAAAACCATCTAATAACATCCCAAGTTTAGAATGACAGAACCCAAAGGAAATGGCATGTTAAACATGGAGACTGCAATAACAACCTTAAGTATAGCATGATAGAACAGAAAAGCCTAAGTAGGATAGCAGAACTTAGAAGGGTGTTGCATGTTAAGCTGGATGGACATAACAGACGCTAAGTACAGAACTTAGAAGAACATAACATGATGAGTTGTGAGGACTTATAACATAACATCGAGTGGAATAGAATTCAGAATACAACATGATGAGAGTGAAGGTTATAACAGAACATTAAGTGGAACGAAACTCAAAATGCATGAAGATTATGAAAGTTGCAACAAGACATTAACAGAACTCAAAAGTATTATAAAGAGCATGAAAGTTGTAACAGGACATTAACAGGACTCAGAATGCAGCATGAAGATTATAACAGAACGTTAGAGCAAGGTCTGAGGTTTTAGGCAAAAATGTAAAATTATCAGGTTAAACAATTTAAACACATAGGTTGTTTAATACAGAAATTGAAGTCAGTAAAGTCATACAGCTACCTAGTTAACATTAAACAAATACAACAACCTATCATAGATCATTAACAAGTCACAGTGAACAAAAATAAGTGATTAAAGGTTGAATAGACATTATAGACTAGGGAGTTAACTAAGAGAACAATAATACGCTCATGATTTTTAAATGAAGCAACTAAGGAGAGGGTGGAGGTATACCGACCTCTTCTTGATCAGCAAACCAAACGAGTGTTCAAATTAGTTTTTTAGGAATGAAAGCTCGGGTTTTTACCAGCGACGAACTCAGAGCCAAAAGAAAGAGAGAAGTAGAGATTGAGTGAAAACTCGAAACTTCAAACAAAAAGCTTAAGAAAAAAGATATTGTATCTTCAGTTTTTCAGAAAAAAAATTAGGTGTGTTAGTTATTTATGGTGAAGATGTTACGTGAGAATGTTAAAAGCTCCTATTTATAGTGGCCATTGAGCCATTAGGGCTTCAACGAATTCCAAATGGTAGAGGAGAGTGACAGTGAATTGATGATTTGAGCATAGTCGGGTAAAAATCAGAGACACATAGGGGAAAATCGTTAGGGATTTTACCTGAGAAGATGGAAGCTAACCGATGAGGTACGAGATACCACTGATCAGAACCCTAATACCCATAGGTCACTGCATTTGACCTCTGGGTGTCGAATATCCACATTGAAGCCAGCTAGCGTCCCGAACTCGCCTCGATATGAAAAGACGGAGGAGGAGATCTGGTGAATTGAAATTACACCCTTTCGCATAACTTCTTCAAATAGGGAGATTGAGATTAAATGGCGAAAATGGAATGAAATGATGAGTTTCATAGTACACAGGCATAATGGATGGACATGCATGCCTTGTATTTGAATACCTCAGATGATTTGAGTTTAATCTTTGGGTTAGGGTTTTCGAATTTGGGGCTTTGAGTCTCACAGGAGAAAAGAGTAAGGATAAAGCGAGAATCTTGGGTAATGAAGGCAGAAGGAACATATTCTGGTCATGATTCATGACCTTGCACTAATTAGTGCAAGGTTTGGGTGATTGACGGGTCTGAGAGTTTGAGAGAGATGAGAGAAGAAGGGAAAGGGGTGGTTGAGTGTTTGGGAGTGAATGATTAGGTTAGGGGTATTGAGGTTGGTCTCCCGGGGTTAAGAGTGAGAGATTGAACGGGAACCTTTGGATCTTTTGATCGATGGCTCCGATAATTTGGAGATTTAGAATTAATAAAAGAGCTCAATGAGATAAAATGGTGACCGTTAGATTCTTGTAATCCAACGGCTGAAATAAAATTTGATAAGGGTTTTAAAAATAAGAATCCAACGGTTGAAATAAAATTTGATAAGGGTTTTAAAAATAACAGAATAAGCGAGAATAAATTTGGTCCGTCTATGGTATGGATCGACATGTAGAATTGAGTGTGTTTGTATTGTGGGTGAGTGGGATGGATGACGTAGCGCACTACTATTAACTCACAGGGATTGACATGGATTTCCATAGTGAAAAGAGAGGCACGGGTTTGGACATGGTCAGATGGAATTGGGCTTAGGTATTAGGATGTTGTTGATTTAAAGAATAACCACTTTGTGTTTAATTGAGGAATTGCAATTGTAGCTTTTTAGTTTTTTAACCCCTTTAAAATTAATTTAATTAAACTTAATCATTTTCAATAAAAATGAAGCAAAAAATTATAAATATCAAATATACTACTAATTGTTGTAATTAATTATTTGTAAAGTACTTTAATTTTTTCTAAATTATAACACTAGTTTTAAATTATCAACATAGTAAATCTAATTAATTGAAATTTGGGAAGTAATTTGTTAAATTAATTATATACCTCTATGAAGTATTTTAAAATCATGTCAATAGTATAATGATTATATTTGTAATAACGTAATACTAATACTAGGTTATTAATTTAAAAACTAATATTAATCAATTTTGTGAAAATAGATAATTATTGATATAAAATACTTTCAAAACATTTATTGTAAATTTTTAATTATAAATAAATTAAATTTCAAAGGGAGGGTCAAAATTGGCCGTCAATAATGATTTGGGACTTGGGCGTGTGTTCCGATCGGGTTTCCAGTGATCCGGGAGAATTTCGGCGCTTAACGTTGAAAATTTGTTCATTGAAGGTTTTAAAGTTCTTTAAATTTGGTTTGGAGTAGACTTGGTGTTATCAAGGTCCATTTGGGATTCCGAGCCTAGCAATAGGTCCATATGGAGATTTTTGACTTGTACAAAAAAATTCGGTGTCATTCTGAGTAGTCTAAGTATGATTCAGCGGGTTCGGAGCTAGCTAAGAAGTTTTTTAAGTTCATAAATTGATTCAATTTAGTTTTGGGGTGCGATTCTTACTGTCGATGTTGTTTTACGTGTTCTATGGTTCGAGTAGAACCGTGTTATAGTTATAGACTTTTTGGTGCATTTGGACGGGGTCCCGGAGGGTTCGGGTGTGTTTCGCACAGCCCAGAACTAAGTCAAAACTGCTAGTGTGCTGGTTCTGGTTTCCTTCTTCGCGAACGCGGAAGGTCCCTCGCATCCGCGATGAAGGATTTTGGGACCGGACGTTTTTTCTCTTCGTGTTCGTGAAGAAAGTGGAGTCTTGGAACCAATGGCCTTCGCGTTCGCAATCGACTCTTAGCGTTCACATAAAAGTCATGGGCCTTGGCAGCTCCGCTACCTTTCGCGCTCGCGAGTGGAGGCACGCATTCGCGGTGAGTGGGCGGCTCAGTGCATCGTGTTCGCGAGTGGCTTCTCGTGATCGCGAAGAGGACTTTTTCTGGGTTCACGAGTTTTTCCTCCACGATCGCGAGGGTTTTTCTGCGATGGCAAAGAAGGCAGGTCTAGGCAGTGTGTCCCTTAAAAATCAGGACTTGGCTTATTTTCTTCACTTCTCTCAATTGTTAGCCGATTTTGGAGCTTTGTAGAGAGGGATTTGACCTAGCTATTGGAAGTAAGTGATTTCTATATAATGTGAGCTTAGTACATGAATTATGAGTAGATTTTAACAAGTAAATTGTTGAAATATTAGAATTTTTGTTGAAAATCTAGATTGTGATAAAAATGAGATTAGACCACGAAAATAATTATTGAATTGGATAAACACTTATATATTTGGTTCGTGAGGTTATGGGTAATATGTATATACAAAAAGTTCAGGAATCCGACACCTGGGCCCGGGGGTGAATTTTAGGGACCTTCATGTCACGCCCAACCTCGGGGAGCGTGACCGGCGCTCAACTAAGTGAACCCGATCGAGCAAACCTATTAGACTTATACCCCACTCATTCATAATCCGAAAAAGGAACGCAACACCATTTGTTAAATAGGGGAGAGATCAGATATGTATATAAAAACGTTGCTAGTTCATTTTTCATTACATTCCTTATGCCCTAGTTAAGTTTCCAAAAGTTCATACAGTTTACAATTTAGTGGGAAAAGACTTTCAAAATACAACATAATCCTATGACCCATCCGCTACCCATACATAACCCACACAAACGTCTACGGAGCCTTTAATGATACAGACGACAATTATGACAATGTCGGCAACAAGGCCCCAGATATACCTTAAAATGTGGTAACTTATCCAAAAGAAGAACTACATGACCCCTCACAGAAATGGGGGCTCACCAAGACTACAGTGAGGAGAGAGAGAGAGTACCACTATCTTTTTGCGATGGAACCACCTACATCCATTCAAAGATGTAGCACCCCCGGGAAAAGGGACGTTAGTACTATCGAATAGTACTAGTATGTAAAGGCAAACACCAACTTAGTAAAATGAACAGTGAAACAAAGAGAAGGTTGTCATAATAATCAATAAGAGCTTTATAGAAATACAAGAAACACCAAGTAAGGATCACATAGTTTTCGATTCAATTTTCCATGTCTTTAGGTTGATCTCTTAGTGCTAAGTTCCACAACTTACAATGCCATCGTGTTCTTACACGGAGTCAGGTCTCGGCCCGACCGGCTAAGCCATCTCAAGTGAGACATCATCAATATCCATAATTTAAATCAATAGATCCAGCACAAGTACCACCATGTGTACGGAATGGTGTCCGATCACGGCCTGGTCGGCTAAGGTATCTCACTTGAGACATCACCTCTTTCAATTGTTCAACTCAATTCACATTTCTTTCCCATCTTTCATTACATTGCACAAGCAGCCTCATTTATCAAGTCGTTCTTGGCACTTGGACGCATTTTACAATTCTAATCTTTCCCTTTTTTATATGTTCAAATAACAGTATAAACCATGACAATAAGTCCTATCATATAAGGCATTTCACACATGAGGGAAGGAACTTGGAAAATCATAATCACACGGAGGCCTTTCATACAATTTAGGTTAGCAAGCTTTATTCGACTCTTGACCCAAATTTTTAACCTTTCTTAACTCTTACTCCTCACTTCAAACACAATCTCAAATAGCATGATGACATGGTAAACATTTAGAACAATTATGGAACACAAATCTTTCAACACGACACATTAAGGCAACCAATTCTAGTATGATCAAGTCGGGAACTTACACCAGATATTCGGACACCAGTTGTTCGATTCTAAGAAAAAGAGAGTTAGCTGTACATACCTTTAATTGAATTTTTCCTTAATTCCTACAACAAGTTCCGGAATCCTTAGCACCTTCAATCTATTTAATAGTGTAGCACAATTAAACCCATAATTAGGAAAACAATCATAGTCCTAGCTCACTTGAGCATTATATCAAACATTATGTGTTTATTAAGGTTCCATGATCCCTTTCTAGTGAAAGATTACCCCAACCCATTCCCCATTATTTCCTATCTTTGTTTTAACACTCCCTCACATACCTTAGGATTGCATGCATGCAAGGTAACCACCCTTATACCCATGAATTATCTCACTAATGGCCCATTATAGCTACATTGTGGAATTAAGAGCTTGGGTGATAGAAGCTTACCTCTTGGAAAGGAGACCTAGGTGCCTTTCTTGTTAAGCTTCAAGGTGTTTTGGAAAGGATTGAAGAACAGTTGATGAAGACCACTTCCCTCTATGATCCCTTTCTCTCACTCTAAACTATTAGACAAATATGCTCAAAATGGCCTAAGGGGGTGTTTTAACGAAATGGGGTTCGGGTTTTAAATTAAGAAAACGGTTGCCCCGACATAGGTCTGCGGTTGTATATGCGACCGCATATTGGTTATGCGGTCCACAAAGTGACCGCAGAAATAGCCCTCAGGGGCTTGAATTTTCTGACTGGGTATGCAACCAGTATGAGGTCCGCATACCTGTTTTGCGGTCGCATAATGCACCGCAGAACTTCCCTTCACAAAATTTCAAGGTGGATGTGCGATCAATATGCGGCCTGCAAAGCGATTATGCGATCGCATAAATGGGCCGCATAACTGGCCTCAACATTGGTAGTGAAGGCATAACTCGTGCGTGTTGTCACTCGGAGTTTGATTACACTTGATATGTCTTTCATGACTTGAGAATCTATAAGTACATGTTGATCCTTACTAGTTGAGATTAGTATGATATTTGGGGACTTTTAATTTTTATTTTAATAAATTGTCATTTTATTATTGCCTCGCATTCCATTATTGATGTTGTATATCATGCCTATTAAATAATCTTGTATATTATGTATATTGCCCACTAGTAAGTGTCGAAGTCGATCCCTCGTCACTACTTCTTCGAGGTTAGACTAGATACTTACTTGGTACATGTTATTTATGTACTCACACTACACTTCTGCACTAATCGTGCAAGAACTGAGGCAGGTGCATCTGGAAGCCAAGATTCGTAGTCCAGAGAGTTTCCCTATTCCTATGGATCTGGTCGAATGACTTGGCAATATATGTATATATATATATATATATATGTATATATATATATATATATGTATATATATATATATATATGTATATATATATATATATATGTGTATATATATATATATATATACTTACTTGGTACATGTTATTTATGTACTCACACTACACTTCTGCACTAATCGTGCAAGAACTGAGGCAGGTGCATCTGGAAGCCAAGATTCGTAGTCCAGAGAGTTTCTCTATTCCTATGGATCTGNAACTCGTGCGTTTGTCACTCGGAGTTTGATTACACTTGATATGTCTTTCATGACTTGAGAATCTATAAATACATGTTGATCCTTACTAGTTGAGATTAGTATGTGATATTTGGGGACTTTTAATTTTTATTTTAATAAATTGTCATTTTATTATTGCCTCGCATTCCATTATTGATGTTGTATATCATGCCTATTAAATAATCTTGTATATTATGTATATTGCCCACTAGTAAGTGTCGAAGTCGATCCCTCGTCACTACTTCTTCGAGGTTAGACTAGATACTTACTTGGTACATGTTATTTATGTACTCACACTACACTTCTGCACTAATCGTGCAAGAACTGAGGCAGGTGCATCTGAAAGCCACTCAGACACGTACCTGCGCTACCTTGAGGCTTTGTGGTGAGCTGATCTCTATGCCGTTCTACAACACCCGAAGTCTCTTCTTGTTGTATTTACTTTTCTATGTATCTTATTCCAGACAATACTATATGAGGTTTTTTGTATATTCTACTAGTTTGCTAATACACTTGTGACACCAGGTTTTGGGAATATTCTAGTAGACATTTTATGGTTTGAGTATTAAATTCACGATTTTAATCTTTCGTTATTATATACTTTGCTAACTATAATTACCTATTAATCATTCTCTTATTAAATAAAATCAATTACTTTAAAAATATTAAACAGAACAATTACATGGATAGTTCACCATTGGTTTGCCTAGCGGTGACGTTGGGCGCCATCACGGCCTATAGTGGGAATTAGGTCGTGACAGCTTGGTATTAGAGCTCTAGGTTTCACAAGTCATGAACGGAAAAAATAGTCTCGCGGATCGGTGCGGAGATGTCCGTACTTATCTTCGAAAGGCTATTAGGGTGTTAAAAAACTTCTCTTTCTTCCTTTCCTATCGTGCAGTTAATGTTGTGCTAAATATCTTTCTCTTATTCTCTCAAAGATGGTGAGGACGTGCATGGTAGATGTACCACGCAGTGGAGGAGCTCCTCCTCCTGTTGCTAGAGACAGAGGCAGAGGCCAAGGGAGGGATCCAACTCCTGCTAGAGGATGAGGGCGTCCTAGAGTAGCTCATGTCGTACCACCAGTGGATCCAATAGAGGATCCTGTCCTTAAAGAGAAAGGTGAGGTGCCTGCAGCGGAGTCGGCCCCGCAGGATTTCATGTCTGGTATGGGATTTCAGGAATTCATGGGCCGTATGCTCTGGTTCATGGATTCTATAACACAGGCTGGTTTATTTCCAGCAAACCCATTCATATCTCTTCTGGGAGGGGGAGTACAGATCCATGCCGCTCAGGATCTAGGGCACGCTACTGTAGTATATCCGAACCCAGGTGCATTACCTATGGGTGGAGCCTAGCCAGCTGTAGTGGTTTGACCAGATGCAGATATTGAGCTGTATAAGTTGTTGGATAGATGGACAAGGTTGCATCCTTTTGCCATTGGTGGTGATCGTCATGAGGACCCCGAGGAATTTATTAACCATTACAGGGACAGACGGCACAATATGAGAGTATTGGAGTCAAACAGGATGGACTTCACCACAATTCAGTTGGAAGGAAGGTCCTGCAGATAGTAGCAGAACTATCTTCTTAGCAGGCCAGCGGGTTCGTCTCCCTTGAATTGGGATCGGTTCACGCGTCTCTTTATGACGAGATATATTCCACCCTCTTATAGCGAAGAGTTGCAGGGTCAGTTCGAGCGGCTCCAGTAGCGTTAGATGTCTGTGACCGATTATGAGGCAAGATTATTTGAGTTGTCCCGCCATGAACATATGATACTCCCCACAGATGCAGAAAGATTGTGGAGGTGTATTGTGGGCTTGCCTTATGGTATTCAGGTTACTATGGCCCAAGAGGAGGAGATGGGGACTCCTACGAGCAAGTGGAGAAGATAGCTCGGCGGTCGTATACAATCAGCCCTAGGTGCACCAGTTCGGCCGTATACAATTGGCCCTGGGTGTGGCCGTATACAATCAGTTCATGAGGGGTCAATCCAGCAGACCCACGTATTCAGAACCACCGCCTTCTCGGGGTGCACGAGTGCGGCCATATTTCAGTGCCATTACAGAGAGCTCTTACCGTCCAACGGCTATTCAGGGTCCTTCGAGCAGGTGTTCAGGTCCCCGGGGTCAAACTCAAGGTCAGCCATTATTCGACCGAGAGGTTGCTTTGAGTGCAGGGAGCTTCGTTACATGAGGAGATCTTGCCCCAGGTATCGGGGAAGCATGGCCATCAGCCCATGATTATCGCACCAGCTTCCGCACTGGTCGTCCGAACTGCTAGAGGCAGAGGGAAAGTGGGTAGGGGTCTCCCTAGAGGTGGAGGACAGGAAGGTGGAGCTCCAGCTAGGTTCTATGCTTTTCTAGCTAGAACAGATGTAGTAGCCTCAAATGCCGTGAAGACGTGTATTATTTCTATATGGGTTACGGATGTTTCAATATTATTCGATCCAGGGACACATATTCATATGTTTCTTCTATATTTTCTCATTATCTAGATGTCCCTCATGAGCCCTTGGATGCTAATGGTTATGTGTCCACGCCCATGGATAATTTTGTTATTATGTATCAGGTCTATCGGTCTTGTATTGTGATTTTCTTTGGTTATAAGATCAGAGCGGATCTTTTGTTGCTCGGCATGATCGACTTTGAGATCATCCTGGTATGGATTAGTTGTCTCTGTATCATGCCATTCTTTATTTACACGCCAAGACTGTTACCTTGGCGATGCTAGAGTTGCCTAGATTGAAGTGGAGGGGTTCATCTGTTAGTACATCCAACCGGGTTATTTCTTTCTTGGAGTCTCGACATATGATCGAGAAGGGTTGTTTGACTTATCTGTCTTATGTTTGGGATATTGTTGCAGAGACTCCCACGATTGATTTAGTGCCCGTGGTGCGAGAGTTCTTCGATATGTTTCCTTCTGATCCACCAAGCATGCCACTAGATCATGATATTGATTTCTGTATAGATTTGGAGCCAGGTACCCAGCCTATCTCTATTCCACCATACTGCATGACTCCGAATTGAAAGAGTTCAAGGATCACCTTGAGGAGTTTCTAGAAAAGGGGTTTCTCAGGTTGAGTGTGCCGCCTTGGGGTGCACCTGTGTTATTTGTGAAAAAAAAGGATGGGAGTACGCGAATGTGGATTGATTACCGCCAATTGAACAAATTTACCATTAAGAACAAGTACTCATTGCCACGTATTGATGATTTGTTCGACCAGTTTCAGGGTGCCAGGGTGTTCTCTGAGATCGACTTGAGATATGTGTATCCTCAGCTAAAGATTCGTTCTTCGGATGTTCCAAAGATGGCTTTCTGGACTAGGTATGACCACTATGAGTTTCTAGTGGCGGCGTTTATGGATTTGATGAACTGAGTGTTCAGCCCATGTCTTGACTCCTTTGTCATTGTCTTTATTGATGACATATAAATCTACTCGCGTAGTATAGAGGACCACGAGAAGTATTTGAGAGTTGTGCTTCAGACCTTGCGGGAACAGAAGTTATATGCAAATTTCTCCAAGTGCGAGTTCTAGTTAGATTCTGTGACATTCTTTGGGCATGCTGTATTATGTGAGGGTATTAAGGTGGACCCCAGGAAGATCGAGGTAGTTAAGAGTTGGCCTCATCCTACAACAGCGACCGAGGTTAGGAGTTTCTTAGGGTTAGTAGGTTATTATCGTCAGTTTGTGGAGGGCTCCTCATCTTGTAGCACCTTTGGCTAGATCGGCCTAGAAGGGTGATACGTTCTGATGTTCCGATGATTGCGAGGTGAGCTTTTAGAAGCTCAAGACAGCTTTGACTACAACACTGATTTTAGTGTTGCCTTCGATTCAGGGATGTATACTGCGTATTGCAACTCATCACGCATTGTCTTGGGTTGTGTATTGATGCAGGAGGGGCGAGTTATTGCATATGCTTCACGTTCACTGAACCCCTACGAGACGAATTACCCCATACATGATTTGGAGTTGGCCGCAATAGTTCATGCTCTCAAGATTTGGAGGGATTATCTTCATGGGGTGTCCTGTGAAGTTTACACCGATAATCGTAGCTTGAAGCATTTGTTTAAGCAGAGGGATCTTTATTTGAGGCAGCACAAGTGCCTTGAGTTATTGAAGGAATTTTTTGTTACCATCCGGGCAAGGCAAATGTGGTTGCAGATTCCCTGAGAAGAATGGTCAAGAGTATGGCTAGTTTGGCATTTATTTCAGCAGAGTAAAGGCCATTGGCTTTGGTCATTCATTCCTTAGCTAACAAACTTGTGAGGTTGGACATTTCAGAGCCCAGTTGAGTTCTTGCATGTGTTTTGGCTTAGCCTTCATTATTTGAGCAGATCAAGGCTCGTCAGTCTGATGACCCGCACCTTCTGGTTCTTATAGAGACAGTACTACGGGGTGGTTCTAAGGAGGTTACTATCAGCGAGGATAGTGTCATGTGACTCTAGGGTCGCTTATGTGTTCATAATGTTGATGGCTTGAGGGAGAAAATTCTAGAGGAGGCCCACAAATCTCAGTATTCTATTCATCATGGTGATACAAAGATATATTGTGACCTGAGGCAGCATTATTCGTGGCAGTTGATGAAGAAGGATATAGTTGAGTATGTAGCTAGGTGTCTAAATTGCCAGTAAGTTAAGTATGAGCACTAGAGTCCAGGTGGCCTACTCTAGCGGATGGTTCTACTAGAGTGGAAATGGGAGCGGATCACTATGGACTTTGTAGTTGGGTTGCCGTGGATATTGAGGAAGTTTGATGTCGTTTGGTCATTGTCGACAAGTTGACCAAGACGACACACTTTATTCCGATTATGACTATGTACTCTTCATAGAGATTGTCCCAAATTTACATTCAAGAGATTGTCTGGTTCCATGTGTGCCTATTTCCATCATTTCAAATGGAGGCCTTCAGTTAACTTTGCATTTTTGGAGAGCAATACTGAGTGAGTTGGGCACCCGGGTAGAGCTCACCACAACCTTTCATCCCCAAACCGGCGGGCAGTCAAAGCTGATAGTTTAGATTCTGGAGGATATGCTCAGAGTGTGTGTGATTGACTTTGGAGGGCAGTGGGACCGATTCATGCCTTTGGCCGAGTTTGCTTATAACAATAGTTATCAGTCCAGCATCGAGATAGCTCCATTTGAGGCTTTATATGATCGGCGATGTCGTTCTCCCATCCGATGGTTTGAGCCTAGCGAGGCTAGGTTATATGGCACTGACTTAGTGAAGGATGCCTTGGAGAAGGTAAAGTTGATTCAGGAGTGACTTCGCACAACACAGTCCAGACAGAAGGGTTACGCGAATAAGAAGGCGTTTGATTTATCATATATGGTGGGCGAGTACGTTCTCTTGAATGTTTCGCCGATGAAGGGAATCATGAGGTTCGGGAAGAAGGGAAAGTTGTGCCCAACTTTTATTGACCCATTTGAGGTGTTGAGGCATGTTAGGAAGGTTGCTTATGAGATTGCTTTGCCTCATAGTCAATCGGGAGTTCATCCGGTTTCCCATGTGTCTAATCTCCCGAAATACCATGCCGATAGATCGCATGTATTAGATTACAGTACAGTTAAGCTAGAGCTTGGGTTATGAGGAGGAGCCAGTTGCTATTATTGACAGGCAAGTTTGCTAGTTGAGGTCTAAGAATATTTCTGCGGTAAAGGTCCAGTTGAGGGGTTCAATCAGTCGAGGAGGCGACTTGGGAGACCGAGGAGGATATGTGGAGCAGATATCCACATCTATTCAGCACCCCAAGTACGATTCTAGACCCGTTCGAGGACGAACGTTTATTTAAGAGGTGAAAAATGTAACGACCCGACTGGTCATTTTGCTTTCGAGATCCCCATTCCCCTAATTAAGACTCCTCTTGTGGGTTTTTACTGTTTTATTGCTTGAGCGGATGATTGGTTTAGGTTTGGAAGGGTTCGGTTTGAAACCGAAACACTTAGTTCCTTAATAGTGGCCTATGATGGCCAAGTTTGACTTGGGACAACATTTTTGAGTAAACTCACCTCGGAACAAAGATTTGATGATTCCAATAGGTTTGTATGATGATTTTCGACTTGTGCCTATTTTGGATTAGGTTTCGGGTGATCCGGGAGCATTTCAGCGATTAATGTTGAAAGTTGGTTCGTTGAAAGTTTTGAAGTTCTTTAAATATGGTTTGGAGTATACTTTGGCATGATCGAGGCATGTTTGGGATTCCCAACCCAGGAATAGGTCTTTGACTTGTACACAAAATTTGGTGTTATTCCGAGTAGTCTAAGTATGATTCGGGGAGCTAGTTAAGAAGTTTTAAGTTCATAAGTTAATTCAATTTGGTTTTGAGGTGCGATTCTTAATTTCGATATTATTTTATGTGTTCTGAGGGTTTTAGCAGGTCCGTATTATTTTTATAGACTTGTTGGTGCATTGGACGGGGTCCGGAGGGATTGGGGTCATTTCGGACCTCCCGGAACTAAGTCTAAAAGTGTTGATGTGCTGGTTCTATTTTCCTTCATCGCGAACGTAGAAGGTCCCTTGCGTTCACAATGAAGGATTTGGGGACTGGACACTTTTGCTCTTCACCTTCGCGAAGAAAGGGTCGCATTCGTGGAGGCTTGGAACCAGTGGCCTTAACTTTCGCGATCGACTTCTCGCATTCGCGTAGAAGACCTTTGCCTCGGCCTAGGCAGCTCTATTGTCTTTCGTGTTCCCGAGTGGAGGCACACGTTCGCGGTGAGTGGGCGGGTCAGTGCATCGCATTCGCGAGTGGCTTCTCGCTATCACAAAGAGGAATTCTTCTTGGTTCGCGAGTTTTGCCTTCGCGATCGCACAATCGTGACGAAGGCAGACCTAGGCAGTGTGTCATTTAAAAATCAGGACTTGGCTTATTTCCTTCACTTCTCTCAATTATTCGCCAATTTTGGAGCATTGTAGAGAGAGATCTTCACCTAGCTATTGGAGGTAAGTGATTTCTATATAATGGGATCTTAATACATGAATTATGAGTAGATTTTAACAAGTAAATTGTGAGAATATTAGAATTCTAGTTGAAAAATCTAGATTTTGATAAAAATGAGATTAGACCACGAAAATGATTTATAGAATTGGGTAAAAATTATATATTTGTGTTCATGAGGTTATGTATAACATTCATTTATAAAAATTTCTGGAATCCGGGTACGTGGGCCGGAGGTGAATTTTAGGACCTTCCAAATTGGGTTGGGTAATCACATTAATAATTAAATTATGAACTTTTGAGCTATTGTTGACCAGTTTGTACAACCTTTGACTATTTTCAGATTGTTCTGCTTAGAGTGATTATTGGATCGGAAAGTGAACTTGGGAATGAGTAAGTCTCTTCCCTAACCGTGTAAGAGGGAATTAACCCCATAGATGTTTAAATTGTTATTTGCTACTAATTGTGGATGCTACGTACGCACAAAATGACGAGAGACCAAGCGTAGCTAAAATTCATGTTTTGTCCGGGTCGACATAGGCCTTTATTATGTGATTACTTGCACTATTTAGACTCAACTTGCTAGTTTAATTGCTTGTTTTAATAAGTAAAACTTGGTTAAAGATTATGTTAAATCGAGCTTCATTTCTTAGAGAATTGGTACAATGTTTAATTATTTATGAAAATTATATTCTTTTATGGGCTTACCTCGGAGTTGTAAATACGAAATTCATAGACTGAAGATTTTCTTTATTCATGTGGATCGGGTCGGACGCCTCGGCAATATTTATATATATACTATGGGATGCATCCATAGATCGGGCTATACTACCTCGGTAGTGTATGTACACGATTATTGTGGATCGGGTCGTACGACCTCTGCATAACTCGTGCGTATTGTAACTCGGAATCCGATTACACTTAATATGTTTTTCATGACTTGAGGATCTATAAATGCATGTTGAGACTTACTTGTTGAGATTAGTATGTGATATCTGGGAAATTTTAATTGTTAATTTGATAAATGATCATTTAATTATTGCCTCCCATTCCATTATTGATGTTGTATTTCATGCCTATTAAATAATCTTGTACATTATGTATATTGCCCACTAGTAAATATCGAAGTCGACCCCTCGTTACTACTTCTTCGAGGTTAGACTAGATCTTACTGGGTGCATATTATTTATGTACTCGTGCTACACTTCTACACTAATCGTGTATGATCTGAGGCAGGTGCATCTGGCAGCCACTCATGCGCCTACCTCTGCTACCCCGAGGCTTAGTGGTGAGTTACTCTTTATGCCCAGAGTCTCTTCTTGTTATATTTATTTTTCTGTCTATCTTACTCCAGACAGTAGTATAGGAAGCTTTTTGTATATTCCACTAGTTTGCTCATACACTTGTGATACCAGATTTTGAAAATATTCTAGTAGACATTTAATGATTTGAATATTAAATTCACTATTTACTCTTTCGTTATTTTATATTTTGTTAATATGATATCATTATATAAAGAGCCCCCTGTTGCAGCTACTATCAGGGATCGGGACCGAAGCAGAGGCAAAGCTCAGTCTAGAGCACGAGCAGCAACAACACCCATGGTGGAGCCTCAGACTGATCGTGAGGAGGTTGTCCCAGTTTAGACCTCACATTAGCACTGTTTCATGGTCCGAAATTAAAGTGGTTGTTCAGTACGGAGAAAAACAATTGGAAATTAATATAGTCGACTCCAAAGAGGTAATCAATCTTTTCAAAACAAACAATCTACGTTATTCTAACACTATTCATGAATGCAAGTCTTGACTCGGCCAATTTAGCATCCTGCTGATTGAGCACAACTACCTGGGGCAAATTGAACTAATGAAGTGACAGAGAAGTTAGCTTAATCTGGAAGCAGTTTGCACGAATCTTCAATTATGTAAACTGTTTTTCATTGTAGTTCTTCCTTCGTTTGTCTCAGAGGTTTTAGAGATAGACATATTAGTAAACTATCTATTCTACAACTGTCATGGCATGTAACATTATTACTAGTTAATAAATAAAAAAACGTTACTCCATGATTGGATGAACAGATTGACCAACAACCAAAAAGAGGAGCGAGAGGGTGAACAAATTGTTCAATTTTAGTGATCTGATTGTATTTCTCTCTATAGTGGCTTTATTGTCTTTTCAGGGATGTCAATAAATAAAGTAATTTGATTCTGTTAGTTTGATTGCCTTCCTAAATTACTGTCACTATCCAAAATCTCTCTTGATGACACCTAGTCTCTGAGACTAGATAAGCTTAAGAAATGAAGAGTTATCAATAGATTTAAACCAGTTAATTATTAAATATGATCCGAAAATTTCTATATCGAGCCAACAATCCAAAGAAGATATATAACATCCCAAAACTGATTGTACAAGTCATAAGCCTTTCTAAAGTAACGAAGATTATCAAATATATTAGTGTTTAGAATAGAAATAAACGGTAACAATGTAAAACTCTAGAAGGTGACTCTGAGACCTGCAAACGCAATGCCAGGAATACCTTGAAGTCTCCGCCGCAACTCACAACAAGCTAACTAAGGCCCAGCGCGCTCCGAGGTACCTGGATCTGTACAAAATTTGTAGGAAACGTAGCATGAGTACACTACAGCGGTACCTAGTAACTTACAAGACTAAACTCGGTGGAGTAGTGACGGGGAACAGTCAAGACACCTACTAAATATAATAACATGTACAAGTATGAATATAAAACTAATAAAGAACAATATCAATATAAATCTAAACATGGTAAGAATAATAATATAATACTTGCAATAACAATTAGAAGCAAAAATTTGCAACAAGGAGCAAGCAGATAATGACGTCTTAAAGTAAGTAGAATACAGTTAAAGTCCAGTGAAACCAAGCAAGAAAAAACAAATTGCAAACCAATAAACAACCTCTTTCAAACGAGGTTTATATAAGAATCACCCCGAGATACCACACCTCATAATCACGGGTCCAAAATTACGGACTCTAATAACTTAGCATCTTGTGCTCACATTATCAACCACAACCGCACGGATAACTCACATGCTACGCGAACAACTCACGTGCCAATACCGTTAATAATCTTCATGGACAATTCACGTGCTAACAGTAACAATATCTCATATCCTCAGGACAACTCATGTGCCAATAATAATAATATCTCATATCCGCAGGGACAACTCACGTGCCAACAGTACAACTCACACATAGAAGGCAGGTATATAAGATTACATGTAAATGATCAATAAACATCAAGGTTCATACTTCTAGACTAATATAAGTGACAAGCTACGATGTATGCTTGTGCAAGTGTACTATCACATCTCGAGTCAACAAGTAAGATAAGATACACCGAATAGAATATTGAGAAAAATACAACAAAAGTTGTAATATGCATGACACACACAAGAAGGTCACATCACCACACTATTATCATCGGTAACATTGCCCCCAAGCCATCACAACTCATCCCCGACATAGCTCTCATTGGCTTTCCACGTGTGCAATAATGAAGTAAATGTCCACCTTGTCTCGCCACACACGTATAATAATATCCCACCTTGTCTCGCTACATGCGCAGATACAATATATATATAACCCTTCTTGTGTAATGATGCGGCCGGTTGTTTTGAGCTTTAGCAATCCGTTTAGTGGTTTGGGGTATTGAATGACTTCATATTGTGTATTATGGCTTGCGTGCATAGTCGGAATTAATTTTTGGATGTTTCGGGATGAAATTGGATAAGTGGTTCTCATGTTAGAAGCTTAAGTTGAGAATGCTGATCAAGGCTTGACTTTTGCGGAAACGAACCCAGAAAGGTATATTGATGGCTATGATAGACCCATGTAGTGATTTTAGACTTGGGCTTATGCCCGGAATCAAATTCGAAGGTTCGTAGGTTGATTGGTGTTGTTTTTCCAAAAGTTGGAAATTTAAATGCTTAAATTTGATAAGTTTGGCCGTAGGTTGATTTCATAGCTATTATGTTTGGATTTCTATTTTGGTATTTAGAATAGGTTTGTTTTGTCATTTGAAACTTGTCCATAAAGTTTGGGATCATTCCAAGTTGATTTGCTAAGAATCGAATGTGCGGTTGTGTTTTTAGAAGTTCTTGAGTTTCATGTTGATTTCATGTGTTTTTTAGGTCCCATTCATGATTTCGAATATTATTTTGACGATTTGATCACATGAGCGAGTTCATGTTATATTTATAAACTTGTGTTGATGCTTGGTTTGGGAATTGGTCGCATTTGCGATCATTTGGATCGCTTTTGCGATAGTCCACAGTTCGCATTTGCGAACAAGTCATCGCATTTGCAACAACATCAGGGATGGAAGGGTTTTCTCTTTTGAGATATTTTCTCGCATTTGCGGGGTTCGCATTTGCGACATCTGCGACTGGACATAAAAGCTGAGGAATGGGATCTCGGTCTCATTTTCATATTTTGGAGCCCTAGACTCGATCGGAGGCGATTTCGGAGAGGGATTGTCACCTACAATCATTGGATAAGTGATTTTGATCAATTTTCAACTGTTTTACATGATTATATGTGAGACTTAACATCAAAATTATGAGAATCAAAATGAAATTTTGAGAAACTATGTCAATGTTTTGAAAAATGAGAATTTGAGTTTGAGAGTCGGATTGGACTCGAATTTGAAACAACACACATATATAGACCCATAAGGTTGTGAGTAGTCGGAATCTACCATTAGACCCGGGTTTTGACTGGGCGAGCCTGGGGTTGACTTTTGACTTTTGAGAAACTTTGCAAAGATCATAGCTTTATTTTTTAGAATTGATTTTTCTTGCATTATTTGACGTTATTGAGTCTATTTTGGTTAGATTTGAGCCGAGCGGAGGCGAATTGTAAAGGAAAAGTTATTTTAGAGTATGATTGAGGGCTTTTGAAGTAAGTATCTTGCCTAACGTTGTGTGAGGGAACTACCCCGTAGGGGTTGGTTGGTTTTCACTATTTGAACTACGTGAAAGATGTGTACCCGAGGTGATGAGTATGTACACGGCTTATATGCAGAAATTTGATTGTTTTAGACTCTTAGGTTTCTTATGCACATTACAATGAAGTCGCCTTAACATGTTATATCCTTTATTGATAAATTTACCCTTACATGCTTTAATTGAAGTTGATTGGTTCGTGTTCTACCCTTTTTATTAACAAATATACTCTTATATGCTTTAATTAAAGATGTTGCCCCTTTTATTGCCATATTATCTCTACCATTGTTGACTTATCCTTATTTGAAGTCATTGTTACATGTCATCTCTTCGATTGTTGATTTATGCTTAATTGAAGTCATTGTTACATGTTATCTCTTCCATTGTGATTTATCCTTACTTGAAATCAATGTTACATGTTATCTATCTTATTGTTGAGTTATTCTTATTTGAAATAATGGTATCATATTTTCTCTTTCATTGTTGACTTATTCTTATTTGATATCGTTGTTACACATTATCTCTCTCATTGTTGAGTTACTCTTATTGAAGCCATTATTACTTACATGTCTTTCATTGTGAGATCATCCTTCCGTTTCATTGTATTTCTGTAATTATTGTGCTGATTTACTTGTCGTACTCATGTGCTATTGTTGTTGTTATTATACTCAACGTTGTTGAGCCGAGGGCTATGTGTGATTTTGGTATTGGAATTATTTTTAAGGAAATATTGTGGCAAATGAGCACATGTAGCGGGAGTTGTTATATTGTGTTTTTATGTTTTTGGAGCACGTGGTATTGTTAAGAGGATTGTCGGGGTGTTTGCACGTGAATTGTCTGTGCTATTGTTATTATTAACATTTGCACATGCGGCATTACAAGGCGAGTTATATATGTGGGTTGGCGCATGTGACAAGACAAGGTGGAACTATTATTTTGCGAGTGTGGCGAGATAAGACGGGAATACTTTATTGTTGTGCATGCGGAAAGACAATAAGGCTATGTCGGCGATGATTTGTGATGAATTGTGATGGCCTGGAGGCATTATTATTGATGATATTTGTGTTGCGGAGTGCCTACCTTGTGTGAGTCATGCATATCTTGGTTTGTTGTGTTGTTTCCCATGTGTCATTCGTTGTCTCTGTTCTTACTTATTGACTCGAGCTGTGATAGAACACTTGCACAAGCATACACCGTAAATTAGTTACTCATGTCAGTCAAAGAAGGTGAACCTCGATGTTTATTGATCATTCACATGTATTCTTGTATACCTGCCTTCTGTGCATGAGTTTTACTATTAGCACGTGAGTTGTCCGTGCAGATATGAGACATTGTTACTATTAGCACGTGAGTTGTTCGGGCGGATATGAATATTGTTACTGCTAGTACGTGAGTTTTCCTTGCGGATATGGAATGATATTACTCTCTTAGTACGTGAGTTATCCATGAAGATTTGAGGTATTAATAATAATGGCACGTGAGTTGTCCGTGCGACACGTGAGTTGTCCGTGCGGTTGTGATTGTAATGTGGGCACAAGATGCCAAGTGATTAGGGTTCATGATTTGGGACCCGTGATTTGTGATTATGAGGTGTTGTACCTCGGGAAAATTCTTGTATAAACCTTGTGTGAAAGCGGTTGTCTTATGGGGTTGTTACCTATTTTTCATTACTTAGTTTCACCGGATTTTAATTGTATTCTGCTAACTTTTACGACATTATTACATGTTTGCTCCTTGTTGTAAATTGTTGTTTCTAGTTCTTATTGCAAGTATTGTAGCATTACTTTTATCATGTTTGGCTTTATCTTGTTTTCTGTTAGTTTCATATTCATACTTGTACAGGTTATTATGTCTAGTAGGTGTCTTGACTGTTCCTCGTCACTACTGCACCAAGGTACTCTTGATACTTACTGGTCTTTAATTAGCTGATTGTGAGGTGCACGGAGACTTCAAGGTATATTTGTCGCCTCGTACGCAGGCCTCGGAGTCACATTCTGAATTTTACTTGTATTGATAATTTTTGTTCCGAAACAATTGTACTGAGAGACTTTTCTTGTGAACTCAGTAGAGCTTATGACTTGTACTACTAGTTATGGGGTGTTGTATATCTACCTAGGATTTATGGCTTTATATAGAAATTTCTGGTTCATGTTCAATAACTGTTTGGTTACAATCTGTTATTAATTCAGTAAGGGTTAGTCTTATCTAGTCATAGAGAGTAGGTGTCATCACGATTCCTAAGGAGGGATTTTGGATCGTGACACCTTATCATGCCCTATGTGCAAATATCAATAATAACAATAGCACGGACAACTCACGTACGAACACCCCGACAACCCTCTCAACAATACCACATGTGAAAAAAACATAACAACATGGTATAACAACTCACACCATATGTGCCAATATACCACAACATTTTCACAACAACAATACCAATACCACAAGCACACATAGACCATGACTCAACAATACCGAGTACAATAAGAACAACAATAACACGAGGGTACGACAAGTAAATCAATACAAGAATGAAAATAATACAATAGAACGAAAGAATAAACTCAACAATGAAAGACATAACAATTAATAATGACTTCAAGTAAGAGTAGTTCAACAACAAGAGAAATAACATGTAACATCGACTTCAGTTAAGGATATTTCACTGTGGAATAGATAACATGTAACAATAACTTCAAATAATTGAACTATAAAAGAGGTAACATGACAATAAAAAGGCAACAATTACAATTAAATTATGTATGAGTATATTTGGCAATAAAATATAGAACATGAACCAACAACGTCAAGTAAGGCATATAAGAGTGATTTAACAATGGAGGACATAACATGGTAGAGCAACTTCCATTTAGTGTGCGTAAGAACCCTATGAGTCTAAATTGGTCAAATTTCCACATATAAGGCCTTGTAAATACTCGTCACCTCGATTACACGTCTTTCACGTAGTTCAAATAGTGCAAACAAATCAATCCCTATGAGTAGTTCCCCCACACAAAGTTAGCCAAGATACTTACCTCAACCCCCCCCCCCCCCCCCCCCAATCAATACTTTAAAAATAGCTTTTCCTTTATAATTCACATCCGCTTGGCTCAAATATAACCAAAATCGACTTAGCAATATCAAATAATGCAAGAGAGAACAATTTCAATAAATAAATCTATGATATTTGCACAATTCCTCAAAAGTCAACAAAACTCAAAGTCGGGCCCGTCTGGTCAAAACACGTGTCCAAGGGTAGGTTTCGACTACCCATAACCCCACGAGTCTATATATGTATTTTGTTTCAAAATACGAGTCCAAATTGACTCTCAAAACTCAAATTCTCATTTTTCATAACTTAAACAAAATTCTTGAAATTTCACTTTGTTACTCACAAATTTGATGTTAATTTCATATATAATCAGGCAGAACAGCCTGACAGACACTTGTATTTGTTCGTATTTGACATCTCGATTTCTTTACTCAATAAAGTTTCATCCAGACACTTATAATTGTTCAATAGTTAATATTTTAAACCCCTCTCACCTCACGTGTTGTTCAAATCTCTTACATGGATGACAAATAAGTGTTCATTTTTCTGTAAAACATTATTAATAATTTATTTTTCACATTATTTTAAAAAAAAATCATTTTTCTTTATTTATTCCACCATCCCCTCCACCACCTTCACCCTCCCTTACCATTTTTATTCTCCATCATTCCCTACACATTTACCATTCAAATTCATTGTATTTAACCACAAATCTTAAAAATCTCCTAACCATCAGTGTGTGTGGTCCCTCTTCGACCACCCTTCACCTACAAAACTTCTTCACAGCCAACACTTCACCGTAGTACCACCAATCAATCACCAAAAGAAGAACCGGTTATAAAATGACTACCTAAAAGACCAACATCACCCAAAACTTTTTCAAATTTAGCTACAGGAAAACGAACCAGAAATACGTTTCACTGGTAATCTTCTTCCACTATTTCTATTACTTTTCTTTGCAAAGGCTATCTTCCAAAGTAAGGAAATGGGTATGTGAGAAACAATTCCTCAGAAATTGTTGCTAATCTGGTAGAGGCTTTGGATCTGTGGCGATGAGGGATGTCACTAGCGGATGAAGATGTGGTGGGAAGGGCTGTGTTGTTGTGGGTGTTGGGTTAAAATGGGGGAAGATAAGTAATATGGAAAAGGGAGGGAGATAGAGAAAAATTGGAAGAGGGGGAGGGGTTGGTTGGCGGCAGAACTCAAGTGAAAGAGAAAGAACACCTCTTTAATCTTTTATTTCTTTTTCTAATTTGCTTTTTTGTATTTTTATTTTTATTTTTATTTTTCTTTTTTTCCTTATTTTAATCATTAAAATTTTATGTTCACGCTCCTTATACGCGTGAAATACACGTATTTTGTCCAGTTCAGCAATTAAGTTGCCACATAGACTTGGTCAATTGTCAGAGGGAATTAAACACTGACTTTGAACAATTATAAGTGTCTGACTGAAATTTCGTTAAGTATAGGGACAGGGATGATAAACGCGAATAACTACAAGTTCTACCAGGCTATTCTTCCATATAATCATGTAAAATAGTTTAAAATTGATAAAAATCACTTACCCAATAATTGTAGATGAAAATCCCTTTTCAAAATCATATTCTACCGAGTCTAGGGTACAAAGATATGAAAATGAGACTAAAATCCCATCCCTCAGCTCTTATGTCCAGTCGCATGTATCGCAAATGCAACCTAAGGCTCGCTACCGCAAATGCGAAGAATGCTTCGCAAAAGCAAAACCTTCACAGCCCTTGTCACGCCCCGAAATCTCACCATCGGGTCATGATGGCGTCTAACATTGAACCCGCTAGACAAGCCAACGTATATAGATAAACTAGCATATTAACATCAATTTAACAGAATAAACTAAAAGGGTTCACAATTTAACAGCGGAAATAATTATGGTTTCAAGCTAAATAAGGACAACATAATACAACGACGCCTAAACTTCCCAAAACCTGGAGTCACAAACTCACGAACAGTATATAAGAGTGCTAAATACAAGTCTGAAAGGAAACACATGACTGTCTCTGAAACTAGAGGAAAAATAAGATGGAAACGAAGACATAGGGATGGGAGAGATGCCAAGGCCCACGAACGCCAGCGGGTATACCTTGAAGCCTCTAGGATAAGCTGGAAGACACTCCCCCTAATGATGTCCTCCGGGTCCGGCTACGTAATCTGCACAATATAAAGAAGTGCAGGTGTAGCAACAGTACAACCGACCCCATGTACTGGTAAGTGCCTAGCCTAACCTCGGCAAAGTAGTGACGAGGTTAGAACCAGACAACCAAATAAACTTGTGCAGTTCAAATAAATATGTATACATATATACAATGGATAAGAAATATAGGGAGAAAACAATTAATAAAGGAAGGGGAACGTGTTGTGGGGAGATAACAGTTTCATATAAGAAATCTCAATAAGGACAAGAACAACAAAGCCAGCATATAAATAAGGACAAGAAATCACAAACTTGCACGGCATCACCCTTCGTGCTTTTACTCTCGTCCTCACTATGCAACGTATAATGTAATCAATGTAAATCATGGCACGGCATCACCCTTCCTGCTTTTACTCTCTTTCCTCACAGTATAATAAATGAATATCGGTACGGAATGGTACATCATACGGCACGGCATCACCCTTGCTTTACACTCTTTCCTCACAATATCAAACAATGTACGGCATCACCCTTCGTGCTTTAGCACTCTTCCTCACCCAAACAACAATCACAAACAAGGGCAAGGGAGTAAACAGAATAGAAATAGTAATTCCGGCAAGGGAACAATAACAGAAATCTCAACATCCCAACAAGGGAGACAATATCAAACAATGCACGGCATCACCCTTCGTGCTTTATCACTCTTCCTCGCAATAGTAAACAGTGCACGGCATCACCCTTCGTGCTTTAACACTCTTCCTCACTCAAACAGCAATCACAAACAAGGGAAAGGGAGTAAACAGAATAAAATAGAAATCCCGGCAAGGGAACATCAATTAAACAATTAAATCCTGATAAGGGAACAATAGCAGCAATCTCAACATCCCAGCAAGGGAGATAATCACTAAAAGCAACAATGACCCGACAAGGATAAATTTTAGTAACTCTATCTCTTTCTTTCACTTTCATTTCATTATTTACTCTATTACTTGAGCCAATGCTCCAAAGGATTCAATTATCTCATATATCTTCATCATTCGTGTTACAATTTGAGCGAATGCTCCAAAGGATACAATTATCTCATATATTTTCATCGTTCGTGTCACAATTTGAGCCAATGCTCCCAAAGAGTTTAAAAGGTTTAAATCCCTTCACATGTTCTTCACAACATATAGAAATCATCAATTAAGCGTGAAAATTGCCACAAAATCATATCATTCACAATATAAGGACTCACGGTCATGCTAGACACTAATGTATAGATACTCGTCACCATGCCTATACATCGTATTTTACAATTAGAAAGTAGCAAATAATACTCAACTCCTATTCCCTCAAGCTAAGGTTAGACCAAACACTTACCTCGGGTCCAAAGTATAGCAATAAACCCTCTAACACCGCCTTTCCTTTAGAATTCAACTCCGGAACGGTATTATCTAGACATAATCAACTCAAGTATATCAATAAGGATTCAATGACTCAATTATATAGCCTAATTATCTATTTCCTAGCATTCTTCCAAGATTATCAAAATTCAAACCCGGGCCCGCTCGCTCGGATTCTTATAATTCTCGAAGGGAACACTCATCCAAAGCCTAACGATCATTAATATACGATTTTTACTTGATTTCATGGCCAATTCACAGAAAAATCTTAAATGATCATAAGTTCTAGGTTACTACCCAATTTCTTGAAATTTTGCACTAGTTTATGTAGTTAATTAAGCTAGGATGCATGCATGAAACTAATTTCCGGGTAGAGTTCACTTTCCTTACAAGACCTGGTTGATAGCTCTTAAAAATGGAGGAAAATCGTCCAAGGAAGAAGAAGGAATTAAGAAAAATGGGTTTGAAACCCGTATTTAAAACACACTGCCTGAACAATGATCTCGCACCTGCGGCTCTGGGGAACGCACCTGCGGTCTCGCACTTGCGAGAAGAATCTCGCACCTGCGGAAATGGGCTAGGGAGTCTGGGCTCACACCTGCGGAGTGGAGACCGCACCTGCGGTCTCGCACCTGTGATAATTGGCCAGGCCATTGGAGATCGCACCTGCAATGCTGGGGACAGCACCTGCGGTCTCGCACCTGCGATGCTGGGAAACCGCACCTGCGGTCACACCAGAGCAGGTGCACCAGCAGCTTTATTTTCTGGTTTTTAGCCCCGTTAGGTGCCCGGAAGGCACCTGGGCCCACCCGAGCCCTAGTCCAAATATACCAACGAGTCCCAAATCGTAACACGGACTCGCTCGAGCTTTCGGAACACTCAAAACAACGCTAAAATTCGAAATCATACCCCTAAACCTCAAGAACCAAACTTAGGAATTTTAAGTTTTCTAGACTTTGCTAACAACGTGCCGAACTAACCTATACAACTCGGAATGATACCAAATTTCACAGATAACTCACACAATATCCTATGAACTTGCCCGTGCGATCAAATCGCCAGAACAACATCATGTACATCGAATTAAGCCTCAAAATCCATGAATTCTATCAAATTTCATAAAACATCAAATTTCCCATTTTAAGTCCGAAACACGTCAAACGAAATCCGATTTCAACCAAACTTTACAGAAAGTGCTTAAACCATATATAAGACCTGTACCGGGCGCCGGAAGCAAAATACGGGCCTGATACCATCACTTTCTAATCAGATTTCATTTTCAATTTGCTTAAATATTTTCAGAAAACAATTTTACTCAAAAAATCATTTCTCAGGCTTGGGACCTCGGAATTCGATTCCGAGCATACGCCCAAGTCCCATATTTTCCTACGGACCCTCCGGGATCGTCAAATCACGGGTTCGGGTCTGTTTACCCAAAATATTGACCGAAGTAAATTTTATTCATTTTAATATCAAATCTTAGCATTTTTCACAAAATTTCATATTTAAGCTGTCCGGCTATGCGCCCGGACTCTGCACGCAAATTGAGGCAACTACAAATGAGGTTTTTCAAGGCCTCGGAAGTACGGAATGGGTAATAAAATAGGTGATGACCCTTTATGTCGTCACATTCTCCACCTCTAAAATAACTATTCGTCCTCGAACGGACAGAAGAAGGAAGTACTTGAGTCGGGAAATAAATGAGGGTAACAGCTGCGCATATCGGACTCGGACTCCCAGGTCGATGCCTCAGGAGGCTGGCCTCTCCACTGAACACGAACAGAAGGGAAACTCTTGGATCTCAACTGACGAATCTGCCAATCTAGAATAGCTACCGGCTCCTCCTCATAAGATAAGTCCTTGTCCAACTGGATAGTGCTGAAATCTAACACGTGGGCTGGATCGCTGTGATACCTCTGAAGCATGGACACATGAAAGACTGGATGTACGGCTGATAAGCTAGGTGGCAATGCAAGTTTATAAGCCATCCCTCCCACTCGATCAAGAATCTCAAACGGACTAATGAACCTAGGGATAAGCTTGCCCTTCTTCCCAAATCTCATCACGCCCTTCATAGGCAACACTCGGAGCAATACTCGCTCACCAACCATGAAAGCCACATCTCGAACCTTGCGATCTGCATAACTCTTTTGCCTGGACTGAGCTGTACAAAGCCTATTCTGAATGATCCTGACCTTGTCCAAGGCCTCCTGAACCAAATCTGTACCCAAAAATCGAGCCTCTCCCAGCTCAAACCATCCAACCGGAGATAGACACCGCCTACCATATAAAGCCTCATAAGGAGCCATCTGGATACTCGACTGGTAGCTGTTGTTGTAGGAAAACTCCACTAAAGGCAAGAACTGATCCTATGATCCTCCAAAGACAATAACACAAGCTCGGAGCATATCCTCCAATATTTGAATAGTCTGCTCGGATTGTCCATCCGTTTGAGGATGGAATGTTGTGCTCAACTCCACCTGGGTGCCTAATTCTCGTTGAACTGCTCTCTAGAAACGCGAAATAAACTGCGCGCCCCGGTCTGAAATGATAGATACCGGCACACCATGAAGGCGAACAATCTCCCGGACATAGATCTCAGCTAACCTCTCGGATGAATAGGAGACTGCCACAGGAATGAAATGCGCTGACCTGGTCAGACTATCAACAATGACCCAAACTGCATCGAACTTTTTCCGGGTCAATGGAAGTCCAGTAACGAAGTCCATAGTGATCCTCTCCCACTTCCACTCGGGAAGCTCAATCCTCTGAAATAAACCACCAGACCTTTGATGCTCATACTTAGCCTGTTGACAATCCAAACACCGTGCCACATATGCCGCAATATCCTTGTTCATTCTACGCCACCAATAATGCTGCATCAAATCCCGGCGCCCGGATGAATAGAGTACCGGGAAGTATGGGCCTCCTCTAAAATCAACTCTTGAATCCCATCAACATTGGGAACGCAAACTCGCCCCTGCAATCTCAAAACACCATCATCATCTAGGGTCACCTACTTGGCGCCTCCGCGCTGCACTGTGTCTCTAAGGACACACAAATGGAGATCATCAAATTTCCGATCATGGATACGCTCCAATAATGAAGAACGAGCGACCGTACAAGCCAACACTCGACTAGGTTCAGAAATATCCAACCTAACAAATCGATTGGCCAAAGCCTGAACATCCAAAGCAAGCGGCCTCTGAATTTCGGAAGTTGGAACAGGTTCGTAATTTCATTTTGTATATGTCTGCAAAATTTCAGGTCAATCGGAGTTGTTTTGGGTAGTTTCGGCATCGTTGATGGAATTTAGAAATTTCAATGTTCATAGGCTTGAATTCGATGAGTTTTTGGAGTCTTGATGTTATTTTTGGTGTTTCGAAGACCCGACTAAGTATGAATGGTCATATATGATGCATTGATATATGATGCTCGGGATGGTTTTGGGTGGTTAACGGGAAGTTTGAAGTGACTTTGGTAAATCTGCAGGTTGTTGTTCTAGTGTTTTCGCACCTGCGAAAGGGAGCCGCAGGTGCGGTTCCGTAGGAGCGGACTGAGCTCCGCAGGTGCGAGATCTGGCTGAGTAGGGAGTGGTCCGCAGGTGCGAGGAATTTATCGCACCTGCGATGTCGCAGGCGCGGAAAGAGTATCGCAGGTGCGGAATTGGGAGACCCTAGGGGAGATCGCAGGTGCGGAAGGATCATCGCACATGCGAAGCCGCAGGCGCAAGTAAGTGATCGCAGGTGCGAGATCACTAGACAGAAGGTATAAAAACCAGCCTTCGCGAATTTTAGCCATCTTTCTCAATATTTCATCCGGGTTTGAAGCTTTTGAAGGGTTTTGAAGAGGGAATTCAATAGTTCTTCACCAAGGTAAGATTTTTGGACTCTAAACTCGTTTATATGTGATTAAATGTTAGGATTATGGTTGAAATTAGGGGAAAATCAGTGTAAATTGGGTTATTAGGGCTTGGGATTTAGAATATTTAAATTGGTTATTTGAGGGGTCATTTGGACTCTGAATTTAGTGTTCTTTATATGTACAGACTCGTGAGATGACAAAGAACAGTTTGGTATAAAAATTTCTGAATTTTGGGACGTGGGCCCAAGGGGTCGGGTTTTGACTATATTCGGTTTTTGAGCTAAATTTATATGTTCGATTGGGATTCACACCTTAAGCATAATTTGATGATCAAAATCTAAACTTGGTAGATTTGGAGCACTCAGAGGCCGGATTTAGAGGCAAAGGCACTGCGGAATAGTTTTTAGCCGGTTTTGAGGTAAGTAACGTTTCCAAACTTATTTCTGAGGGTTCGAAAGCCCGAGCTAAATGATTTATGATTATTGAGGTGACGCACATGCCAAGTGACGGGCGTGAGGGCGTGCACCGGGTATTATGGCCTGGCTTATCCCATGGCCCCGCTTAGTGATTATTCCATGCTGATATTTTGTGCATCTATTAATGTGGTAATTGTGAACATGTTAGAAATCATGTTAAGTAAAAATGCTAGGCTTCACGCCGGAAATGCTGAGACCCGAGTGGTCGTATATTGCTGTCTCGTGTCATGATTATTTGATGTCATATACTCAGTCCTGTTATAGCATATCATTTCGTATCTCAGTCTCAGTATTGTTAATTACATACATATTTATCATTGTTTCGGGATGATGGAGGCATTTGTGATCCATGTGAGTGAGACTGAAGAGTAATGACTGAGTGAGGCCGAGAGCCTGTTATTGAGATAGTTATGAGAATGGACTGCACACTGCAGTGATATTTAAATCATGCCTTCGTTAGCTTGATATGGAGCTTTGGCCACTAGGGCCCCTCCGGAGTCTTTACACCCCCAGTGAGCGCAGATATTGAGGGATGGATCTTCCCTGGGCATGGATCTTGTCCGAAATGATGAGGAATGGATCTTCCCTGGGCATGGATCTTGTCCAAAGCTTTGATTATGAGAGGGATGGATCTTCCGTGGTTATGGAAATTGTCCGAGTGTTATATTCCGGAGATGGATCTTCTCCGTGGGGGTTGGATTGGCCTTTTTTCCTCAGTACATAGTGACCACGGTCACTGGTGTTTATGCATATTCCGAGATGGAACTTCCCTGGGCCTAAGAGCCATATATCGTACTGAGTAGACTTCTGTGGGAGAGCTGTGAGCACTATGTGCATATCCATACTAGTTTCATACATATATTTTTGATGGCATGTAGAGTATACTGGCATACTTGGCATATTTACTCATCCTGATAAACTGTTAGCATGTCTAAATTCTGTATATTATTTATTGTAAAATTTTGAGGTTTTGTCTGTCACTACTTCTCAGCCCATAGTTTGGGTTCGTTACTTCTGAGTTGTTGTACTCACGTTACCTCCTACACCTTGTGTGCAGATTCGGGTACATCGGGACCCGGTAACGGATTTTGAGCAGCGGTCGGAGTTTCTAGTGGAGTTGTCGAGGTAGCAATTGGCGATCGCGACCTCGTCTTCTCTTTGTTTATTCCACCTATTGCATTTATGTTGAGACAGTGTTGTCTATTTCACATTTTCTTTACTTTATGTTATAGTATCTCATGACTGAGTGACACCGGATCCGGGGATTGGAGGTTTAAATTTAGTTTTCAATTATTGTTTTTAAATTTCAGATTCTTAATATTCTCAATAAATTCGTTTAAAAATCAAAGTTTTACTGGAAATTGAATTTAGTTTAGTTAAATAGGGAGGCTTTCCTGGTTCCACGAGAGGCGCCATTACGACTCCGGAATTGGGTCATGACAAGATGGTGTCAGAGCTCTATGTTAAATAGGTCTCACCAGTCATGAGCAGGTTTAGTAGAGTCTTGCGGATCGGTACAGAGACGTCTGTACTTATCTTCAAGAGGCTGCAAAACCTTTAGGAAAAATCTCACATTCTTTGAAGTATGTCGTGCGACTCTGTTGAACTCTAAAACTATACTTTTGTTGTTTTCATTCTCTCACAGATGGTGAGGACTCGTGCTAATGATAGTGGTGATCAAACACTAGCAGGACCAGCTGGAGGTCGAGGCCGTGGCAGAGGGAGGGTTGCAGCCCGCTTAGCAGCCGGTGCAGTACCTGTGGACCTTCCCACTGCTCATGATCAGGTCCCCGTCGTTGAGGTCCCAGCAAGAGAGGCTCAAGCACCAGCAGTGCCCATTGTGATTCCGGGTCTTCAGGAGACCCTAGCCCAGATTTTGACAGTGTGCACTAGCCTGGCACAGGCCATCGTCGTGTCTACTGCTGCTACTTCTCAGGGCGGGGGAGGCACCCAGACTCCATCTGCCCGGACACCTGAGTAAGTTAACCAGGGGCTTCAGACACCTGGGACAGTCCCAGTTCAGCCGGTTGCCCCAACCCAGGATTATGTGGTCCCACCTTTAGCTGATGATGAGCAGCGTAGGTTGGAGAGGTTCAGCAGACTCTAGCCTCCGATTTTTAGTGGTACTGAGGGCGAGGACGCCCAGGGCTTTTTGGACAAATGTTAGAGGATCCTTCCACAGCAGGGATACTAGAGGCTAGTGGGGTCCCATTTACTACATTACAGTTTTCAAGAGTTGCACTTGCTTGGTGGGAGGCCTATGAGAGGCGTAGACCTGGTGATGCAGTGCCCCTTACCTGGCTTCAGTTCTCCGTTCCATTCCTGGAGAAGTATATACCGCAGTCCCACAGGAAAGACCTGCACAGGGAGTTCGAGCAGTTGCGCCAGGAGGACATGACTGTGACGCAGTATGAGATGAGGTTCTCCGAGTTAGCCCGTCATGCTATTTGGCTAGTTTCCACAGATAGGGAGAAAATTCATAGGTTCGTTGATGGTCTTACTTATCAGCTTCGGGTTTTTCTGACTAGGCAGAGGGTATCTGGCGCTTCTTTTGAGGAGGTGGTTGACATTTCCAGAGAGATTGAGTCGGTTTGCCGCCAAGAGCAAATTGAGAGGGAGGCCAAGAGGTCTCAAGGATCTGGGAGTGTTGGTGTGGTTCCTTCGGGGGCAGCCTCAGCCCGGTGGAGGTCGTCCATTCAGGCAGGCTCAGCCAAGTCTCTCAGGTTATCGTGGTGGATCGGTTGGTCACGATCATTATAGTTCGCATCAGGCGCAACCACCTTTTAGTGCCTTGCCAGCTCTGAGTTCATCTTGGGAACCATCGGTTCAGAATTCATCTATGTCTGGTTCTTCCAGCGGTTATCCTGGTGCTAGGGGTTCCCTTCAGTCCCAGTGCCATTTTACGAGAGAGGTTGCTCTAAGTGTGGAGATGTGGGTTATATTGAGAGGTTTTTACCTCGTCTTGTGAGAGGTACTTATCAGCAGAGGAGTCAGCCCGTGGTTTCCAAATCAGTAGTTGCACCGCCCGCCCAGGCAGCTAGGGGTCTCCTAAGATGGGGAGGTCGATTCGGTGGTGATCAGACCCGATGTTATGCATTCCCGGCCAGACCGGATGAGGTGGCTTCTGATGCCGTAATCCCAGGTATTGTTTCAGTCTGTCATGTGAAACTTAAGTTTTTAATTGATTCCGGTTTTTCATATTCGCATGTTCATCATGAGTTAGCCCATTCTCTGGATACGCCCCGTGAATCTTTTGTTACATCTGTTCATGTGCTCACCCTTGTGGGTGATGCTGTTGTTACGGACCACGTGTGTCGGTTGTGTGTGATACCTATTGGGGGTCTGGAGACCCGGGTGTGTGCATGGTAAGGTTATTTGACGGTTGATGGCTTTTGGAACAACACTTGTCACGTTCGAGGACGAACGTTCGTTTAAGAGAGGGAGAATGTAACGACCCGGTCCATCGTTACGTAGAACCCAAATTATAATTACTATTCTTGACTAGTCATAGGTTGGTTATACAGTTATTTATGTCTTAGAGTCGATAGGCTCGAAATCGGAATGGTTAAATGAGAATTCAGTAACTTAGTCTTTAAAAGATAGCCTTATAACGGAAAAAGTCAACTGAGAGTTGACTTATTGGGAAACGATCTCGGAATGCAGATTTTATGGCTCGGATAGCTTCGTTAGGTGATTTGGGACTTAGGAGTGTGTTCGGAATATTTTTGTGATGTTCGGTGTAGAATTAGGCTTGAATTGGTAAAAGTTAGTTTTGGTGATTTCCGTTATTAGTGGAAAATAGGCAATCGGGGTCGGAATGGAATTCCAAAAGTTGGAACAGGTTTGTAATGTCATTTTGGATATGTCTGAAAAATTTCAGGTCAATCAGAGTTGTTTTGGGTAGTTTCGGCATAGTTGGTGGAATTTACAAATTTCAATGTTCATAGGCTTGAATTCGATGAGTTTTTGGAGTCTTGATGTTGTTTTTGGTGTTTTGAAGGCTCGACTAAGTTTTAATGGTCATATATGATGCCTTGGTATGTTTTATTGGGGTCCCGAGGGGCTCGGGATGGTTTTGGGTGGTTAACGGGAAGTTTGGAGTGACTTTGGTAAATCTGCAGGTTGTTGTTGCTGGTGTTTTCGCACCTGCAGAAAGGGAGCCGCAGGTGCGGTTCTGCAAGAGCAGACTGGGCTCCGCAGATGCGTGATCTGGCTGAGTGGGGATTGGTCTGCATGTGCAAGGAATTTGTCGCACCTGCGATGTCGCAGGCGCAGAAGGAGTATCGCAGGTGCGGAATTGGGAGACCCCAAGGGAGATTGCAGGTGCGGAAGGAGCAACGCACCTGCGAAGCCACAGGCGCGAGTAAGTGATCGCAGGTGTGAGATCACTGGACAGAAGGTATAAAAACCAGCATTCGCGAATTTTAGCCATCTTTCTCAATATTTCATCCGGGTTTGAAGCTTTTGAAGGGTTTTGAAGAGGGAATTCAATAGTTCTTCACCAAGGTAAGATTTTTGGACTCTAAACTCGTTTATATGTGATTAAAGGTCGGGATTATGGTTGTAATTAGGTAAAAATCAGTGTAAATTGGGTGATTAGGGCTTGGGATTTAGAATATTTAAATTGGTGATTTAAGGGGTCATTTGTACTTCGAATTTAGTGTTCTTTATATGTACGGACTCATGAGATGACAAAGAACAGTTTGGTATAAAAATTTCTGAATTTTGGGACGTGGGCCTGAGGGATCGGGTTTTTGAGCTAAATTGATATTTTTCGGTTGGGATTCACGCCTTAAGCATAATTTGATGATAAAAATCTGAACTTGGTAGTTTTGGTGCACTCAGAGGCGGTATTTAGAGGCAAAGGCACTGCGGAATAGTTTTTAGTCGGTTTTGAGGTAAATAACGTTTCCAAACTTATTTCTGAGGGTTCGAAACCCCGAGCTAAATGATTTATGACTATTAAGGTGACGCACATGCTAAATGACGGGCGTGAGGGCGTGCACCGGGTATTTATGGTCTGGCTTATCCCATGGCCCCGCTTAGTGATTATTCCATGCTGATAGTTGTGCATCTATTAATGTGATAATTGTGAATATGTTAGAAATCATGTTAAGTATAAATGCTAGGCTTCACGCCGGAAATGCTGAGACCCGAGTGGTCGTATATTGATGTCTCATGTAGTGATTATTTGATTTCATATACTCAGTCCTGTTATAGCATATCATTTTATATCTCAGTCTCATTATTGTTAATTACATACATATTTATCATTGTTTCGGGCTGATAGAGGCATTTGTGATCCATGTGAGTGAGACTGAAGAGTAATGACTGAGTGAGATCGAGAGCCTGTTATTGAGACAGTTATGAGAATGGACTGCACACTGCAGTGATATTTAAATCATGCCTTCGTTGGCTTGATATGGCGCTTCGGCCACTAGGGCCCCTCCGAAGTCTTTACAGCCCCAGTGAGCGCAGATATTGAGGGATGGATCTTCCCTGGGCATGGATCTTGTCCGAAGTGATGAGGGATGGATCTTCCCCGGGCATGGATCTTGTCCGAAGCTTTGTTTATGAGAGGGATGGATCTTCCTTGGTTATGGAAATTGTCCGAGTGTTATATTCCAGAGATGGATCTTCTCCGTGGGGGGCTGGATTGGCCTTTTTCCTTAGTACATAGTGACCACGGTCACTGGTGTTTATGCATATTCCGGGATGGAACTTCCCTGGGTCTGAGAGCCATATATAGTACTGAGTGGACTTCTGTGGGGGAGCTGTGAGCACTATGTGCATATCCATACTAGTTTCATACATATATTTTTTATGGCATGTAGAGTATACTGGCATACTTGGCATATTTACTCATCTTGATAAAATATTAGCATGTCTAAATTCTATATATTATTTATTGTAAAATTTTGAGGTTTTGTCTGTCACTAATTATCAACCCATAGTTGGGGTTCGTTACTTGTGAGTTGTGTACTCACGTTACCCCCTGCACCTTGTGTGCAGATATAGGTACATCGGGACCCGGTAACGGATTTTGAGCAGCAGTCAGAGTTTCTAGTGGAGTTGTCAAGGTAGCAACTGGCGATCGCGACCTCATCTTCTCTTTCTTTATTCCACCTATTGCATTTATGTTGAGACAATGTTGTTCATTTCTCATTTCTTTACTTTATGTTATAGTAGCTCATGACTGAGTGACACTGGATCCGGGGATTGGAGGTTTAAATTTAGTTTTCAAATATTGTTTTTAAATTTTAGATGCTTAATATTCTCAATAAATTCGTTTAAAAATCTCATTTTTACTGGAAATTGAATTTAGCTTAGTTAAATAGGGAGGCTTACCTGGTTCCACGACAGGAGCCATCACGACTCCGGAATTGGGTAGTGACAATATGGTAACAGAGCGCTAGGTTAAATAGGTCTCACCAGTCATGAGCAGGTTTAGTAGAGTCTTGCGGATCGGTATGGAGACGTCTGTACTTATCTTCGAGAGGCTACAGAACCTTTAGGAAAAATCTCACTTTCTTTGAATTCTTTCGTGCGACTCTTTTGAACTCTAAAACTAAACTTTTGTTGTTTTCATTCTCTCACAGATGGTGAGGACTCGTGCTAATGATAGTGGTGATCAAACACCAGCAGGACCAGCTGGAGGTCGAGCCATGGACGAGGCCATGGCAGAGGGAGGGGTGGAGCCCGCTTAGAAGCCGGTGCAGTACCTATGGACCTTCCCACTGCTCATGATCAGGTCCCCGCCGTTAAGGTCCCAGTGGGAGAGGCTCAGGCACCAGCAGTGCCCATTGTGATTCCGGATCTTCAGGAGACCCTAGCCCAGATTTTGATGGTGTGCACCAGCCTGGCACAGGCCGTCGCCGTATCTACTGCTGCTGGTTCTCAGGCTGGGGGAGGCACGCAGACTCCAGCTGCCCGGACACCTGAGCAAGTTAACCAGGGGCTTCAGACACCTTGGACAGTCCCAGTTCAGTCGGTTGCCCCAGCCCAGGATTATGTGGTCCCTGCTTTAGCTGATGATGAGCAGCGTAGGTTGGAGAGGTTCAGCAGACTCCAGCCTCCATTTTTTAGTGGTATTGATGGCGAGGATTCCTAGGGATTTTCGGAAAAATGTCAAAGGATCCTTCGCACAACAGGGATATTGGAGTCTAGTGGGTCCCATTTACTACATTCCAGTTTTCAGGAGTTGCACTTGCTTGGTGGGAGGCCTATGAGAGGCGTAGACCTGCTGATGCAGTGCCCCTTACCTGGCGTCAGTTCTCCATTCTATTCCTGGAGAAGTATATACCGCAGTCCCGCAGGGAGTTCGAGCAGTTGCGCTAGGAGGACATGACCGTGACACAGTATGAGATGAGGTGCTCTGAGTTAGTCCATCATGCTATTTGGCTAGTTCTTACAAATAGGGAGAGAATCCAGAGTTTCGTTGATGATCTTACACTTCAGCTTCATTTTTTCTGACTTGGTAGAGGGTATCTGGCGCTTCTTTTGAGGAGGTGGTTGACATTTCCAGAGAGATTGAGTCGGTTCGCCGCCAAGAGCGGATTGAGAGGGAGGCCAAGAGGTCTCGAGGATCTGGGAGTTTTTGTGGGGTTCTTTCGGGGGGAAGCCTCAGCCCAGCGGAAGCTGTCCATTCAGGCAGGCTCAGCCAAGTCGCTCAGGTTATCGTGGTGGATCGGTTGGTCACGATCCTTATAGTTTGCATCAGGCGCAACCATCTTTTAGTGCCTTACCAGCTCAGAGTTCATCTTGGGCACCATCGGCTCAGAATTCATCTATGTCTGGTTCTTCCAGTGGTTATCCCGGTGCTAGGGGTTCCCTTCAGTACCAAGTGCCATTCTACGAGAGAGGTGGCTTTGATTGTGGATATGTGAGCCATATTAAGAGGTTTTCCCCTCATCTTGCGAGAGGTACTTATCAGCAGAGGAGTCAGCCCGCAGTTTCAGAATCAGTAGTTGCACCGCCCGCCCAGGCAGCTAGAGGTGGGGGTCAGGAAGCTAGGGGTCGCCCAAGAGGGGGAGGTCGATTCGGTGGTGATCAGGCCCGATTTTATGCATTCCCGGCCAGACCGGATGAGGTGGCTTCTGATGCCGTAATCCCAGTCCACTGTCCTCATATGCTGCTAGAAAGGCTTGTATCATGGCCTCGATGAATCCTTTGCCTAGGATTTTGCCATTGTTTAGGCCTCTCTCTTTCATTTTTTCTCTTTTCTCCTATTCAGATCTTTCTTTCTTCCATTCAATTTCCCACATGGGATAGTCTTTGACCATGGAATCCAACTTGTTGCACTTATGACATCTATCATATGAAGATTTATCAATCTGCTTAGATTTTCCATTGTTTTCTCTCTTAGATGTATTCTTGGAATTCTTCATGAACTTTTTGAACTTAGCAAACATTACTAGGTCGAGTTCATCATTGTCAGATTCATCGTCTTCGGGTGCCTTAAGAACTAAGGCGTTATCTCTCTTTGGTTCCTCCTTGCACAATTCCAGCTTTCACATCTCATGGGTCTTTAATTTTCCAATCAACTCGTCCTGTGAAATCTTATCTAGCTGCTTTACTTCCTGGATGGTTGTGGCCTTTGATTCCCATGAAGCTGGGAGAATCAGTAGAATCTTACTAACCAATTCTTCAGAAGTGAATACCTTTTCAAGTATTTCTGTTCATTTGTTATTATGTAAACCTAGTCATCATCTCCTGGATGGGTTCAGACTCCTTCCATATAAGCAACTCAAATCTTGATCTCTTCACTTGATTTGTTCTTTCATGAGCCGTTTGAAGTGAATCACATATCTCATTTGCATTAGAGCATACAAATATCTTGTTGTACTCATCATGACCAAGTCCACAGATGAGGATCTTCTTGGCCTGTGCATTCTTCTCCGTCATTCTGAAATATGCTGCTACGAATTCAAAGGGGTCTTTAGAGAGAGTTTAATTTTACCCATTTTGTTTAGTGGGGGTTGGTAGTCCTCGATTCACTATTGTCCATAGCTCATAGTCTTCAGTCGTTAAGAAATTCTCCATTCTTGTCTTCCACCAACTGTAGTATTTTTCGTTGAACAGAGGTGGTCTAGTAGTTGACTGTCCTTCGTTAATTTCAGGTGGGGCACTCATTTTGCTTTCAAGATCTCTCTAGGTGCTAACCACGTGTGAGAGAACTCGCTCAAATACCAACTTTTAGTTTGAGTGTCTTCCTAAATTGCTAAATAACTTAATTCTTTACCTTGATTGTTAAGCGTAAACGAAATAAACAGTAAAAACAAAGACAATAATTTTTACGTGAAAAATCACATGCCTGAAATGTGCAAAAATCACGATACTGCGTAGTATTTTAATTTCAATTTCACTAAAACAAATGAGCCAAATGTATCAATTATAAGACTTGTAAATCAATACCTCACAGTTCTCCTATTTCAACTATTTGACTTACAAGTTACTCGAACTTGCAAACTCAAACAATTACTTTAACTCACATATTATGTATGACACCTTGATTACAACTCAATTTCCTAATACACTTTCTCTAACTGACTTAAGAAGAACACTAAGACTAGTAATCGACTTGAGTGTTGAAGATGTACTTCCATAATTGACGTGCAAAAGGATGATGTCCTCAGTCCATCAGGAAAGTATTTGAGTTTACTGGGATGCGAGATCTTTTAGGAGTCCTATGCATAGTCAACTTCTCATTTGATTGAACTCCTACAGTTCTTAGGATTCACAAATCTTATGACTATTGTATATCACTTATGCGATCATATCTTCTTGGACAACGACCCTTATTATATTAACAGCCTTCTTCCAACAATCTCGGACTAGAGTAACTTGGTAAAAAAGTTAATGTCTTGTAAGAATCTTCAACAGCAACCTTGAGGATCTGGTTCTTAGAGTACTTCATCAGCTATCTTAAGGACTTGGTTCTTTGCACACAGTCTCTGGACACACTTTGTTAATCATCAAAACCCCAATACTCAACAGATTCTAGCCATATTTTGATATTGTTCAAAATAAATTCCTTAATATAATTTTGTGTAGAAGGACTATTTACGAAAGGAAACAAAAAGCAACATATTTATCATAATTAGGTTTTCCTTCTTTTCGAAAGAAATTATAAATCTCTCGTATTTGGCTAGTCCTGTTTCTTGGAGGAAAAGGCTTTGGACTTCTATAAATTTGAGAGTCTTATTTAGGGGCAGAATTTCGGGACAAGTGTTAGCCTGTCACTTGTGTTTGTTCACTCGATAATTTATATGATATTTTTATAGTGGACAGCTCATCTCCGTTTGTGGACATAGGTCAATTGACTGAACTACTTTAAATGTTTGTATCTCTTTTAGTATATTTCTCTTTGTTGTCTCATTAATCGTCGTTCAAGGTTTGTTTTACTAGCTTCCACATGCAGAGACATATCCAAGATATAAACTCTATGGGTTTAATATTTAAGATTTTTAGTATTGAACTATGAGTTCATATCTACATTTTTTGTTATTTAGTAGATATTTACATTTAAATTTATACTTCACATCGAAAGTTATAAATTCAATTGAACCTAGTTGCATAACATTTGATTATTTCGATTCTAACAGTTTGACCTAACTATACAACTCACAAATTGGCCATAGCCCGTGATAATGCATAAAGTGGAATCATTGTATCTAAAATTCAAGAAAATGTCTATTTAATCCCACAACACATAACTTTAGACACGACAAGACTTGATTGGTATTCATTTTACCTATCGTTGTTTATTTTATTCTCTTAGTTACCAATGTAGGTATTATGTTAGATAGTTACATGTTGTATGTCACTTTATCTGATGGTATAGAAAAAGGTTTTATGCTTCATAGTACACATGAAGTTAAACTCATTCCAACAATGGGTTGAAATCTTATGTAGTGAATACGTCATAAATGGAAATGGGGCTGAAAATTATGTGGAATTTGTGAAATCAACTGAATTGAAAAGAGAACCAATTCCCCCTCTCCCCTGCCCCAACAGAAAAAATAAAAGCTGCACAAAACTCATGCCACATATAGTGCATAGAAAAAAGTCAAAAGATTCTTTTATTGGTAAACATGATGAGAAGAATAAGATTCAATCAATCCATGTATTTCCTCTTATATAAGCATCTCATAGTACTTGTTTCCTTATTCCTTAATATCTACAGCTGAAAATAACAAAGAAGCACAACATTAATTACTAGCAGACATGGAGGAGACTGACAAAGGAGCAACTAAAAATGAAATAAAACACAGAGGAATCAGAGCCATGCCCTTTGTCATAGGTATATATTTTGTACTAAACTTGCTCATTAGTGTCGTAGTTGTTCCTGTTTTGAATCGCATGCTAAACTGCAGGGAATGAGACATTTGAGAAGCTAGGAACAGTTGGAAGCTCGTCAAATCTCTTGGTTTATCTAACCAGTATTTTTCATTTGAAGAGTATAACAGCTACTAATATTATCAACATCTTCAATGGAACTTGCAACTTTGGCACCTTGCTTGGAGCTTTTCTTTCTGATACTTACTTTGGCCGTTACAACACCCTTGGCTTTGCTTCAGTGTCTTCTTTCTTGGTATAACCTCCTTCTCACATAACATGAAATAAAACACAAGATATATACTCGAAAGGATTGAGATTAAGAGTGTGTTTGGTACGACGGTAGTCATTTTGTATGGAAACACAACAGATATACACTAGAAAATGTCTTCCTCAGGAGAAAAAAATGTCTATAAAATGATTTCCGTCATGCCAAACACATACTAACTTAACCATTGTTTAAAAGCCCTTCTAACTACCAGATTTTATCTTTGTTTGCCACTTACAGGGAATGCTTGTTCTGACCTTAACAGCAGGAATCTCAAAGTTACATCCACCTGAATGTGGAAAAGCTGAACAATGTGTTGGTCCAACAGCAGGGCAAATGACATTTTTACTAGGCGGATTCGGTTTACTGGTTATCGGTGCTTCAGGCATAAGGCCATGTAATTTGGCATTTGGAGCAGATCAATTCGATCCCAAAACTGAATCAGGAAGAAGAGGAATCAGCAGCTTCTTCAACTGGTACTACTTCACCTACACATTTGCTGTGATGGTCTCACTGACTGTCATTGTGTATGTTCAATCAAGTATCAGTTGGTCACTTGGATTGGCCATCCCCACAATTATGATGTTCCTTTCTTGTGCACTTTTCTTTGTGGGCACTAAAATTTATGTCAGGATTGTGCCAAAAGGTAGCCCTTTGTCAAGTGTGGCACAGGTTTTAGTGGCTGCATTCAAGAAAAGGCATTTGCAGCTGCCACAACAACCTGCTTCCTCACTCTTCAACTACATGCCTTCTAATTCCTTCAATTCTATGCTTCCTTACACTGATCAGTTCCGGTAATTCCTCTTCTACTTAGCCTCTTTACCAAAATATTCTTGGAAACTAGAAGTGCTTATTAATTTCGAAAAACTTATTTTAAGTGTTTGGTCAAGCTTCTCGAAAAAAATACATACTGGTATTTTTGCGTAGTACTCCTTCTCGTTCACTTTTAATTGTCCACTATGCTAAAAATATATTTTTCATTTTTACTTATCCACAATACTAAATCAAGAGAAGAACAATCTTTTATTTTTCATGTTTTACCTTTATCATTAACTACTTATTTCTCAAATCATTTCCCAAGACTTTTAAAAATGCTATTATTATTATGCGTAAAATTGTAAAATACATACTTCATTTATTTTTTCTTAATGAGAATGCAAAGTCAAAAGTGGACAACTAAAAGTGAACGAAAAGAGTAGCAGCAGAAATTGTTTTATACCGTTGAAAAGAAGCTGGAAAAAGTAGCTTCCTCTTCCCTTTAGAAGTAAAAGCTTAAATGGTTTCTAAAATTCTTAGGACAAAGATACCATTGTCAAAATTTTGTATTCACTAAATTACATAAACTAAAATCATGCATTGTGGACATAAGGATATTCTGAAAATTTGGTCAAACAGACTGTAAGTTGCAAGTCAACAGTCAAGAGAAATTGTTGACTAACTAAAACGGCTTATGATTCAGATTCTTGAGTAAAGCAGCAGTAATAACCCAAGAAGACATGATAAACTCAGTAGATGGATCAGCAGCCAACACATGGAGACTTTGCAGTATTCAGCAAGTGGAAGAAGTAAAATGCTTATTGAGAGTAATTCCAATATGGATTGCTGGAACTGTCTATTATGTCTCTGTTGTCCAATCACAAAACTATGTTATCTTCCAAGCCATTCAAACTGATAGTCAACTTGGCCACATCAATTTCCATATTCCACCAGCATCTTTCATTGTTATTTCCATGCTGAGTATAACCATTTGGCTACCTATCTACGATCGTGTTTTACTTCCATGGCTTCGGAAACTCACAGGTATCGATTTGCTAGTGGGGCGAGTATAGCCTTAATCCGCCCTGTCTTGCCCTGCCCTGCTTAGACTTTTTCCACTTTCAACCCGCCTAAACCCGCGCCCTTATTTTTCCTCGCTTATCATTATTTATCTTTTTTACAGGGAAAGAAGATGGAATTACCCTTCTTCAGAAAATGGGAATCGGAATATTTGTTTCTATTATCACAATGATCATATCAGGCGTTGTTGAAGACAAAAGAAGAACCCTGGCAATGACTAGGCAAAAGTTAGAGATGACTCAGGGTAAAGGTGCAATTTCATCCATGTCAGGACTATGGTTAATACCTCAGATGGCATTATCAGGTAACCGCGTTTTGCAAATCCATGATTGTTTAACAACAACAACAACAACAAACCCAGTTTGATCCCAATAGATGGGGTCTGGGGAGGGTAGTTTGTACGCAGACCTTACCCCTACCTAATGTGGGTAGAGAGGCCATGATTGTTTTACAACTTTATTCATATTTGAACTTCAGTTCGAAATATAAAATTTGAAGCTGAAAAACTGGTTCAAGGAGTATTATAAGTGAAATTATGGTTTTCAGTCGTAGAAATTCAATTTTTTTTCCAAATGAAATTCAAACGCAATTTAACTTTCAATTACTATAAATACTCGTTGTTTTCCAACTTTAACCAAATATATTCCAAACTGAAACAGGTCTTTCCGAGGCATTTACATTAATCAGCGAGAACGAGTTCTTCTATAAACAATGCCCAGAAAACATGAGGAGCATAGCAGCATCTTTCTTCTTTGTTGGATTGGCAGGGTCGAGTTATTTGAGCAGTTTCTTGTCAACAGTTGTTCATAAGACATCAAATTGGTTGGCTGAAGATCTTAATAAGGGAAGATTAGACTGCTTTTATTACCTCATTGCAGCACTCGAGATTCTGAATTTGGGATATTTTCTTGTATGTGCAAAATGGTACAAGTACAAAGGAGGGGAAAGTGACAACCGATCAAATTGATTCAAAAGAATAATCTGAGTTTTGACAACAAATTACATTGTAATGCAGTTTTCACCCAGCAGAAATAGAGCATAACAAGTTGTGGCTACATTGCCGCAGTTATAATAGTAGTTGCTTTGCTCATAATATAATTCTTTCCTAGGGCCCAAAATAAAACGTAAAACAAGAAAGATGAAAATTATTTATACCATATAGAAAATTATTAATGGAATTGTAATCTTATTCATTGAACTGTTGCTGACTGCAAGTGTTTGGACTGATTGGTACTCAATCACATGGAGTAAATCCCTCTAAATCTGATGTAGGGCAGACAGTAGAAGACTGCGTTGACTTATGACCACCACAAAATATGTAATGAAGAACGAAGATAGTATCGAGGAATGAGGACCTGATATGTGTTAGAACATGCGCGGCAAAATCAACCAAACAAAATTCTTCTGTGTCAAGCTCTTCGTAAACGGGTCTGTCAAATTGTCCTCTGACGCAATCTTCAACACTCTTGCATCATCTCTTTGAGTTATGTCCCTAATTAAGTGATATTTACGCTCAATATGTTTACTCCTTTTATGGCTTCTTGGTTCCTTCGAGTTTGCAACTGCACCACTATTATCAAATAAAGTACAATTGGTGCTTGAACCGAAGGAACTACATTAAGCTCTTTTAGAAAGTTCCTGAGCCAAACAGCTTCTTTAGCTGCCTTAGATGCAGTCACATATTCGGCTTCCATGGTGGAATCAGCAACACATGATTGCTTGATACTCCTCCAACTTATGGCTCCACCTCCTAAGGTAAAAACATATCCTGAGGTAGATTTTCTAGAGTCTCTGTCTGACTGAAAATCTGAATCAGTATAGCCAATGGGTGCAAGATCACCTGAGTGATACACCAACATATAATCCCTAGTCCTTTTCAAGTACTTGATTATATGCTTAACAGCAGTCTAGTGTTCTCATCCTGGGTTAGACTGAAATCTACTAACCATGCCAATTGCTAAGCAGATCTCATGTCTAGTACATAGCATAGAATACATGAGACTCCCTACAGTAGAAGCATAAGGGACCGCCTTCATTTTTTCTATCTCATCAGTCGTTTTTGGGGACTGATCTTTCGACATAGAGATTCTATGTCTAAAAGGGAGAAAGTCTTTCTTGGAATCTTGCATGCTAAATCTGGTGAGAATAGTATCAATATAAAGTGCTTGGGACAAGCCTAATATCCTCTGCTTGAGATCTCGCATAAGCTTGATCCCAAGGATATGTGTTGCATATCCCAAGTCCTTCATATCGAAACGTGAGGACAACCATTCCTTTACTGAATTCAACATGCTTACATTATTTCCTATGAGCAAAATATCATCTACATACAAAACCAAAAATGTAACTTTATCTCCATTCCACTTCTTATAGACACAAGACTCATTTTTACATTGATTAAAATCGAAGGTTTTAATAGATGCGTCAAAACAAGTGTTCCATGCTCTAGAAGCTTGTTTCAATCCATAAATGGATTTCTTTAATTTACACAACATGTGCTCATTGCCACTTTTAATGAAACCAATTGGTTGTGTCATATAGATATACTCATCAAGACTTCCATTTAGAAAAGCCATCTTGACATCCATTTGCCAAATCTCATAATTGTAATGAGCAGCAATAGATAAGAGAATCCTAATGGATTTAAGCATGGCTACTGGCGAAAAGGTTTCCTCATAATCGATCCCTTCTTTTTGAGTAAACCTTGTTGCAACAAGCCTAGTTTTAAAAGTTTGCACTTTTCCATCCATTCCTCTCTTTTTCTTATAGATCCATGTACAACCAATGGGTTTGACTCCAGTAGATGGTTCTACAAGGTCATAGACTTGATTGGAGTACATGGACTCCATTTCAGATTTCATAGCATCAACCCATTTATCAGCATCTATATCATGTAGTGCTTCGTCATAATTAATAGGTTTTGTATTAGGCTCTTCAGGGATTCTATCATAAGATTCTCCCAAGAGCGCAAACCGGAGAGGTTTTCTAATAATTCTCCCACTACAACTAGTCACTACAGGTGGAGGCTGATTTTGTTGTTGAATCACAACATCATTTTCTGGAACTGAAGCCTCAATGTTATCCTCCACACCTTGCGGTGCTGGGATATCATTAACTTCTTCCTGGAGTGCAGGCTGCAGAACATTTTCAGGTTGTTCAACAATCTGAGGTTGCTCAACATTACTCCCACTACTTTGGGGTAGTGAGATGTCAGGAAATTGCTCTTGTGCAATCTGCTGCCTATTGACATTTCTCCCACTACGATAGTGCAGCGGTATGTCAATACTGGCTTCCGGGATACGTTCTAGAGATGAGTCTTTAGTTACTCCATTATTTAGTTCCTGTAAAACTAGTTTATTTCTAGGAATATGGTTCATTAAATAGTCCTCTTCTAAAAATCTGGCATTTGTCGTAACAATTACCTTCTTTTCTTTGGGACAATAAAACAAACCGCCTTTAGTTCCTTTTGTATATCCAATAAAAATGCATACTTCTATCATTGATTCCAATTTATCTGCTTTCCCTTTCAGCACATGTGATGGACAACCCCAAACCCGAATGCGCCGTAAACTTGGCTTGCACCCAGTCCACAATTCTACTGGAGTTGAAGGTACGAACTTTGAAGGAACCAAATTTAGAATGTAATTTGCTGTTTCTAAAGCATATCCCCAAAAGGAAGAAGGCAAATCGGAATAACTTAACATTGATCTAACCATTTTCATAAGTGTCCTATTTCTTCTTTCTGCCACACCATTTTGTTGTGGTGTTCCTGGGGCAGATAATTGAGATGCAATTCCACTATCTGATAAGTATCTTATGAATTCTGCAGAAAGGTATTCACCACCACGATCAGATCTCAATGTTTTGATATATTTATCATGTCGTTTCTCCGTTTCCGTCTTAAATTTTTTGAATTTCTCAAAGCATTCAGACTTACGTCACAACAGATAAATGTATCCATATTTTGAGTAATCATCTGTGAAAGTCACAAAATACTCAAAACCACTTCTTGCTTGTATATTCATAGGGCCACACAAATCAGAGTGAATTAGTTCTAGCTTATCGCTGGCTCTATTTCCTTTTGAGGGAAAATGTCTCTTGGTCATTTTACCTTCTAAACAGGATTCGCATGTTGGTAGTGACTCCACTTTCAATGAACTCAATGGTCCATCAGAGACCAATCTCGAAATCCTATTTAGATTTATATGACCTAGACATAAGTGCCACAAATAAGTTTGACTCAATTCAGAAATACGTTTTCTTTTATGTGGCAGATTAATGTTATTCAATTCTTTTGGTTGTTTTAGCACAGGAGGAGATATATCAATAATAAAAAGGTCATGTACTCTAGCAGCAGTGTAGATAAAACGTTTATTAAACTTAATAACAGCAGAGTTATTAGCAAAATAAACATTATAACCAGCATCCATTATTTTTTGAAACCGAAATTAAATTCCTTCTAATGGAAGGTACATAGAGAACATTTTTTATATCTAAACTCTATCACTACTATATGAAACTCTAATATTTCCTAAAGCTAAAGTTGGTGCTGGCTCGTCATTGGCTTGAGATACGCAAATTTCATTCTCACCTAGCTGCCGCATTTCCTGAAACCCCTGCAAAGTAGTGCAGATATGATTAGTGGCTCCCGAATGTACACACCAAAATATGGTAGAAATAGCCGCTAAACAAGTTTCAACGACATTTAAATTTGAATTACCTTGCTTATTCAACTTTGCAGATAGGCACGGCATTGCTTCTTGTGATGCCCAGGTTGCTTGCAATGATAGCACTTGCCTTTGGGATTTTTCACACCAGCCTCACCACCAGGTGCCAAAACCTTTTGAGCCTTCTTCTTTTTCTTACTGTCGTTCGACTTAGAAACTGAAGCTTTCTCAACATTGAGTGCCACAACTGGAGCTTGTTGTTTGATAATAGACTCTGCCGCTTGCAGCTCATTCAACAATTTCGCTACTGACAAATCTATTTTGTTCATATTATAGTTCAAGCGAAATTGTTGAAAACTGTCAGGCAGAGTCTGTAGGACCATCTCAACTTAAGACTCCTTACCAATCAAGGATCCAAGGACCTCCAGTACATTCAGAAGACTCATCATCTTTAGAACATGGTCCTTGACCGGTGATCCTTTAGCCATCTTGGTGTTCAAAAGGGTTATCATGGAAGTCTGCTTAGCTGCACAATTTTTCTCACTGAACATCTCTTTGAGACTTTCAAGCATGTCGTAAGCAAACCCCATAGACTGATGTTGATGTTGCAAAACATTCTCCATAGAGGCAAGAATGTAACATCGCGACATCTCATCAGCCTCAACCCATTTGTCATAGGCCTTAACCTGATCATCAGTAGCATTTTCAGGTTTTTCTGGGAACTCCTTAGTGATTACAAATTTGTAACCTTCAGGAGTTAGGACAATATCAAGGTTTCTTTTCCAGTCAACATAATTCGGTCCTTCTAACTTGTTTTGGTTCAGAATTGAGGTAAGTGGGTTGAATAAAGACATGGTTAATCTGAAAGATATTTACATTAAATAGATCATTAGTTATGTATTTAGAATAATTAAAATTCAAAAACATCACATTACACATATAACCATGCTCATTGAACAGTTAGATTCGTTAGGGAAGCTTAACTATTCATGCAAAATATATGAGTGATGTAAGATATTAACCCCATAAATTTAAACAAGACCAACTCAGATAGAGAGTAAACTGTTAATTTAAGATAGGTAAATATCATTTTTATAAACTCTAGTTTCATTGAATCAACATATAACTCAATTGGAGAGTAAATATAAGTAATCAAATAACTAGAGGCAAAACTACAGTAATCATCTATAATGAATTTATCCGATGGGGAAGAAGACCTATGTCAACATATAAATTCATTATATTACTGTAAAACATGATCTTAAACAATGGGAATTGAACCTTACCATCACAGATATCTTTTAAAAATTCTTTTTATTAAAAAAGGTTTCCAGAAAATATAAAAATAGCCAAAAAAAACCCATCTAAACGACCTCGAATGCCCAAAAAATGACGTACATCATCAGCTTTTGCTGATGAGTTGTTTAAGTTGGGCCGTTTCCGATGAACCTACCAAATTTGAGGTCAATCGGAGTTCGACAGAATTTCAGAATTCTAAAATCATGACCTATTTGTAGAATTCTGTTTTTTCTTTTTTTGCGGTTTTGAGTGTTTTTATTATTTTGACTTGTTCAAATCGCATAATATACTCTTGTATGTTACAAAATGATTTCAGAACTCAAAATAATAATAATATTATTATAATAATAATAAAAACATGTTCAGACAGAATTGTAAAAAAATAGTATGTTTTTCACTGTTAAAAGAAAACGCCACTGTTCATAATTATGTATATTAATCCATAATTACAGAACTAATATCATACAAAACAGTCAAGTTTTTATTAATATAACACTCTCTGATTATGGACAAAATGCAACTCAAACAGATTTAATTCACTGTTTATGCATATATGTATTAACCCATAATTACAGTATTAATAGCATTCAAGAAACAGTCATGTTTTTATAAAAAAAATAAATTGATATTTATCAAAAACGTAATTAAACAGACTGTCATTAAATATAACACCATTGTTTATGCATGTGTATATTAATTCATAATTTCATAATTAAGATACTAATAAAAAACATTTTTGACATAGAATAATTATACCAAACATGTATCATTAAACAACACGTTTTAATATTATTCTATTCATGATGTATTACATTATCTAGTTAGATGTAAGACGGCTCTAATACCAATTGTTAGAACATGCGTAGCGGAAGCAACCAAACAAACCAGGCATCTAATACATGTAAACTAGACAATGCTATAATCACAAGATTAGAAGCACTAACCTCTTGAAATCGTTGGACAAAGCTTCCAAACAGCAAGAATCCAGGATTATAGTCTTCTGCTATATGCCTAATAAAACCTTGGACAATTTTGCTTTTGGGTGGGCAAAAACAATACAACTCTGAAAGTAAGTAATTAGGTGAAATTCGTCCTCCTTAAGTAGAGTTAGTTTGGGCCGAAAATTATCTTCCAAAAACGTGTAGGATTCTACTTGTACAAGTAAAATCCTACTCTAACTCTAACGGATGACTTTTCTCCCAAGTCACGTTTTACCCAAGTCTTGTCCAGGTTTTTACTAGGTAAAGCAGGGACCACGGAAATAATAAGAGGCTATCAATTATAGCATTAATTCAAAATTAGCATGAATTAATTCTTACTGTAATTAATTACAATTTATTCCACTAAAAACTGAAATTGAACTCCTCGGTATGAATTTCAAAAATTCAATAACACTTATTTTAACTCCCCATGTTAAGATCTCAAATACCAGTTAATCAAATTAAATCACTGAAAATTTAATTTAATCAACTAATTAAATCCTTTACAATTTCGCTTAAACTATTTCATGTGATGGATACAAAATCCACCGGCCGAGTTTTCACATGAAAACTTATAATCTTATATAAAGGGTTTCATCAAACTCAAAACCGTGTGAAGGATTCTATCAACTAATTATTATTCACAAGTGTTATTTGTTATTGTCCAATCTATTAGGCATACACTAACTCGGAATAGAGTCGTACCTTTTGATAAATCAAAACAATAAACAAATTACATTTATCATAATAATTATATCAAGATTAGGAGTATAAGCTCATTTAATGAAGTAGAGAAAATATTTTATATATTCAATACAAAAATACATTTTCTCTACTTGGTCCGTTCAATATACACTGAGTATACTAGCACAAGAAGTCGGAGTAAAACCACTCCCATAATCAAGACAAATTATACTATAATCTTGTGCTACAATCATCAAGATATTTTGTCCAATAATATCTTTGATTGTGAACAAAATTTATTAATTATGAGAACCAACAATTTAATCTTCTGTGCATGAGCTAAGACTCCATACACTAAATTGTCTACTACATAACTAAAAGGACACACATGTAACAAATGATCTATTTAAAATAGTACTTTATTGAATTGAATAAATTAAATATATAATTGTTCCATAAAGAATAAAACAAAATACTATGTCTAAACCGCCTGGTTAATAGTATATCCCAACAATATGACATACGACAAACCTCTTTGTAACAATATCTCTATATAACCTTCATTTTATAAAAATTAATTTTCTATGTTATATTTTATCTCTCTATAATAAATTTTTATATATAACAACGATATCTATCTTTATAGCAGTGCATTCTTGATAAAATTACTCATCTATAACATACATGTAAAATCTCTAAGATTACCCAATATAAGCCTAAAGATTTTAACTAAATATTTTAAAACTTTAATGCATCATTATAACAATAATGTTATCCAAGTATACCATTTATAATAAAATATTATACTAGTACATACTTTCATAATTAAAAATTTTATTTAATCAATTAAAAGATATGCTAATAAATTTCATTCTATTGCACAAAAGTTGCATTGTGTATAATGTCAATATTTGAAAATGTGCACATATCATTTTTATTGGACAAAATTTCTATATGGCATAATACTTAAAATTTGAATATTTGCACATATTTTTTCATCGGACACGGTTCCACTCGTAAATAAATTCTAAGTTTGGAAGAATACACTCTAAAGTTTAAGTTTTTCATTTGACTCAATATTTCTTGTAGCGTATTAAAGTATTTATGTAAAGCATATTGATTCAATATTTTCATTACTATATTTCTTTTGTGACTCTACTTTTACTGTGCCGAGGATCTGTTGAAATAGCCTCCCTACCGTTATAAGGTAAGGATATGATCTCTGTATATACTACACTCCCTACACCTTACTACGTGGGATGAGTTTAAGAAGGCGTTTGGACATAAGAATTGTAAAATTCTAAAAAATGGTGAAAGATTTTTTCAAGTGAAAATGGTATGTGAAATTTTGGAGTTGTGTTTGGACATAAATTTCAGTTTGGGTTGTTTTTGAAGTTTTGTGAGTGATTTGAGTGAAATTTTGAAAAACAGTTTTTTGCAGTTTTTTAATTTTTTTAAAAATTTCCAAAATACATCTTCAAGTGAAAATTAAAAATTTTATGAACAAATATTGATTTCTAAAAAAAAAAGTGAAATTTTTTTGAAAAAATTTTCCATCAAATTTTATGTCCAAACGGGCACTAAATCATTGTACATTTCATTATGAATTTACTTATGTGTTAGCTTTCTTTGACATTTATTTAGTGAAATATGTATATCTTTTGAGTTTTTAAATTTAAATAAATCTTTTATCTTTCATATGTAACATTAAAAACAAACAAAAAAAATTGATATTTGATTAATTTTTATTTATAATAGCCAAAATATATGTAAATGTCAAATGCATGTTATTATAAGTGTATAAAATTCACTCACTATAAAAGTCAAAAAAATATCGAAACAAACAATAGTATTATAGAGATCTGCTGAGAAGTTTGCTTCTACACATGTTATCTCAATTACGTAGACAAACAAATATTGATCGAAACTGTAAGAGAGAAGAAAGACTTACTAGTCATCATCCGTTGATTAAAAATGAGTGTTTTGCGGAAGACGAAATGTTCTAATTCTTCTTTTTATGTTTTCGCCTTCCCTCTCGTTTTCTTCAGAAAATAGAGATCAAGTACTATAACTTTGTCTCTAATATAAAAGGGTAAAATGGAAAAAAGTTGATTTCTTTTTCTGGAAAAAGAAAAGGTTGAACTCCGTATAGATTAAAGTTCTTTTTTTCACATAAGAAAATAATACTTCCTCCGGTAAGAGCTATCTAACCTCTGTTGTCTTGCTATAACCTAGTCTTACTCGCTCTAACCTCCCTGCCTGTTTTCGTTTCTTTCTTTTTTGAGAATACCTGCCCTGCTGCCTCTGCTCTCGTTCGGGCCCGGGATGAAGGTCTGATGGAACAATTAAGAAATATTGAAATATAATGAAGGTCTGATGGAACAATTATGAAATTTTGAAATCTGCTGAGAAGTTTGCTTCTCGATGAATATAGTGATCAAAGGAGCTTTATGGCTTGAGCAATGTTACGTTGTGAATGAGACCAATTAATTTGATACCATGCAATACAATACACAACAAATTTCAGCATGATGAATAGAACAAACCCCACCATCAACAACCTGCCTGCCTCCAAAGGCATCGATTAGAATAATTTTCCATGGACTCAATCGTACGTGAGATTAGATTCTGGAATAACATCATCAACTAGATAAGGAATAGCTCTATGAAGACCATTAAATTATATTGCATCTTTTCCAGATGAGCTAATTACAACTAACTCCGAAGAGGGTATTCCAAGGATCCAGGCTGCAAGAGATAAATTCTTATCAAAGAACTCCCACTGAAAATGATGGGGAATAACACTATGCTGTATCTGCAATGCAGGATAACAATCCTGCAACAAATGGAGGCCTCACTTGAATTGGTGGGGCAGCTAGATGCGTACCATTATTCAAGAGTAACCAAAAACTATATATTTTACAACACTTTGAGAACCTAGCCATTGCCAAATAACTTTCCAAGGAAACCTCGAAGAAATTCTCACTACTCCTTATATTAACAAAGTAGATATGTTGTACATAGTGGCGAAATTAGATCTAGGATTGGTGCCTTTTGAATGAGTATAATCTTATGTTTATATTTTGATTTTCTTACATATTATAGTATATGGTTAGAGCTGTAAAGTAATAGGCCAGATATCATGATGCAGTGGAACAGTAGATGAATTATTAGAATGATCACATGAATTATGAACAGCGAAATCCAATAAAGGATCATATCAACTTAAGTGGGTTTTGTCCTGAATTTTTAGTCTATTAGAACTCTCTTTCTTGAAGGAAAAGACTTCTAAAAGGAATAAATCTTTTTCATATGTCTTTTTTTTTTTTTGGAGGAGAAATTTTGCACTTTTATAAATTAAAGATCTTTCTCACAATAACAACACCAATACTCACAATGTAATCTTTCAGATAGTTTTATTCTCTCGATTAGTTTTTTTATTAGTAGATTTATGTAGGTCATTTGACTAAAACATATAAATATAGTATGCTTCTTTAGTGTATTTTCTTTCTTGCAGATTTATCATCCACCAAGTTTTGTATTGTTAGCTTCCGCATGCACCATGTTATTTTGATCCCAGCAAAAAGAATAGTGGGTCCAGCCAGGGGACGATGCAGCTTTCAGATAGCGGGTTCATCTCAATCCAGTACTTTTCATGTGCGGTAAAAATTTATTAAAATTGCAATAAATAGTAAATATGTAACGATCCAGTCGATCGTTTTGAGCATTTGCATCTCGTTCAGCTATTTGAAGCCTTGAGCAGTATCGTGTGATGTATTATGACTTGTGTGAGTCAACGATTTTGGTTTTCAGGTTATTCAAAATTGATTTGGAAGAATGGATTTCACGATTGAAGCTTTAAGCTGGAAGAGTTGACCAAGTTTGACTTTTTGCAAATTTGACCTCGGAATGGAGTTTTGATGGTATCGTTAGGTCCGAATGGTGATTTTAGACTTGGGCGTATGCTCGGATTTGCATTTGGATATTTATAGAAGGATTCGGCGCTAATTGGAGAATGTTGGAGATTTGAATATTTGAAAAGTTTATAAGTTTGACCGGGAGTTGAATTTGATGATGTCGGGTTCGAATTGTGGTTCCGAAAATTTGAATAGCTTCGTTATTTCATTTGGGATGTATGCGCAAAATTTGAGCTCAATCCGAGTTGATTTGATATGTTTCGGCGCGAGTTTTGGAAGTTGAAAGTTCAAAAGTTCATTAAGTTTGTTTTGAGGTGTGATTCGTCGTTTCGATATTGTTATGCGTGATTTGAGGCCTCAAGTAGGTCGGGGTTATGTTATGGTACTTGTGGGAGTATTCGAAAGTGGTCCCAAGGGGCTCAGGCGTGTTTTGGATCGAATTCGGATCATTTTCCTTCATTTTGGCATTGTTGGTTCTATTGAGCATCTGGTTTCCTTATTCGCGATCGAGTAGAGTCAATCGCGATCACGAGAGTTGTTTGATGGTTGGGGAAAAGTTGTTCATCGCGTTCGCGAGTCCTCAGATGCGTTCTCATAGGTTGCTGCAGTTTGAGCAACGCGTACGCGCAAGTGTGCACGCGCAAGTGTGCACGCGTTCGCGTAGTGATTTGGGCGTGGCTGGGTAGAGGTAGTTTCTCTTTGCATTCGCGGCCTTGTTTCAGCGATCGCGTAGTTTGTGAGCTTTGTGTACCGTGTTCGCGTGTCTTTATAGGAGATCGCATAAGGTATTTTAAGGGGCAGTGTTTTTCCTTCTTCGCGATCGCGATGGTATTTCCGCGATCGCGATTCATTAATTTGCCCAGTGATTATAAAGTACTCTATTACGGAAGTTTCAGCTATTTTTACATACTTGGAACTATAGAGCTTGGATTGAAGTAACTCTTTAGGAAACTTTCACCATAAGGATTGGGGTAATAGTTTTCTACTCGGGTTTTGGTTATATTTCATGAATCTATCTTCGATTTTGGCATTTGGATTATGAATTTTTTAATAGGAAATTGGAGGGTTTGTCTAAAATTTCATAAAGTGAATTTTTGAGTTTTGAACATCGATTCTGAGTCGGATTTGAGTGAAACTAGTATGGTTGGACTCGTAATTGAATCAGTTATCTGATTTTGTGAGTTTCATTGGGTTCCGAGGTGCGGGCCCGGGTTTGACTATTTGGTTGATTTTGGGATTTTGATTAAAAGTTCCACCTTTATCGATTGGGTTTATTTCCTTTCGCATTATTTGATGTATTTGAGTTGCTTTTGGCTAGTTTTGAGTCGTTCGAAGGTTGGTACGCGCAAGATGGCATTTTTGGACCATTGTTTGGCTTGCTCGGTATTGGATTTGGCTTGTTCGAAGTAAGTAACACTTCAAAACTTAGTGTTGAGGGTATGAACCCCGAATATACGTGTCATGTGTTTGGTATTGAGGTGACAGGCGTGTGGGCGTGCACCGTGTGAATCATGACTCGGTTATTTCTGTGGTACCGTGTAGTTACCTAATCTTATCTGTAACTGTGAAATCTATACGTGCTAGAGTAATTGAGTTGTGACCCATGTTAGAAATCATGCTTAGGCCACATGCTGGTACTATTGGGACCCACAGAGGTTGTGTTACATGTTAAATTAATTGCTTAATTTGAAATTTATACTCGATCACAGTTATTATTTGCATATCATATTTCAGTCTCTGTTGTCCTTTATTTATACATCATATGACCACTGTTGGGCTGATTATCATGATTCTTGTGAGCCAGGGAGACTGGAGAGATTGATGATCGAGTGAGGCCGAGGTCCTGTTGTGAGTGATATTTATGTGATCAGGCTGCACGCTGCATCAGGATTTATTTGTTCATGTCAGGATTTGGCTTATTATAGCGCTTGGGCTGGATCGGCCCCTCAGGATTCTGCACATCCACAGGGGGCGCAGTTGATATGGACTTTTGGGCTGGATCTACCCCTGGATTTGTTTATGTTTGGGTTGGATCTGCGCTATACAGTATTGAGTGACTGAGTATGTTGAGTGTTGAGTATGGTGAGAGAGAATATGAGACAGTGAGATGTGAGTACATGAGTTCATCACTGAGATGCATTGCATTTGACATGCGTACTTGAGATACAAGCATAGAGATGAATTTCCTCATGCTACCGATTTTGGTGGCATTCATGATTTCACTTGCATATTGACATGTAGGTATAGAGATGTACTTTCCTCGTGCTACCTGAAAATGAAACGTCTTAATTATTATTGAAAGATTTTTGAGAAAAATTATAGTTTTCATACTTACTAGTATCTCTGGTGATTTGGTGAAAAGAACTGAGTTTTATTTGCATCTTTGAAAAGCATGCCTATTTTCCGGCACTGTGAATGAGCTGAGCATTTATCTCTGAGTTGTTTCTTTCATTACTTTTATTATGTTATTATGAACCGTTGTTGGATATTGGTGTTGGACTCCGACCTTTGTTTCAGCTCATCACTACTTTCAATCTAAGGTTAGGTTTGTTATTTATTGAGTACATGGGGCCGGTTGTACTCATACTATACTTCTACACCTTGTGTGTAGATGTTGGATGCTAATGTTGATGCGTACGGCGGGAGCTGGATCTGAAGATGTACCTGCGTCCCAGTTATGGCTATCACTTGTCCTTGGTAGCATTAGAAAGAAATTCTGTTCATTTACATTTCAAACAAATGTTGTAATTATTTCAGTTCAGACTTGTAAAAAAATATCTAAATCTTAGAAGCTCATGATTTGTACTACCAGTTCTTGAAAAATTCTTTGTATAAAGAAGATGTATTATCATTTATTCCCTAAATAAATCTCATTAAATTGGATAGTTTTTAATTGGCTTACCTACCGGGTTGGATTAGGTGCCTTCGCGACTAGTTAGATTTTGGGTCGTGACAAAATATGAACCCATAACTTTAAAAATTATTAGGTTTAATGCTAAAAACAGTAAATATTAAACCCATAGAGCTAAAATGTTTGATCCGCCACTGGATTCAGCTATAGGGATAGCGATAAATGTCAATCAAAAATTTAAAAGTTTAACAATGCATGTGGACAGTATGTTTCTTCTAGTTTTCAGTTTCTTCTTTTCGTATGTACTTACCAATTGAAATTTCTTTAAAAAATTTATATTAAAAAATACTTATTTTGGAGTGCAAGTTCAGCGGGTATTACCCAAGAAAGGGACAGGGATGTGAGGTGAGACGACCCATTTTTTGAACAAGCCGTGACTAGCACCCGATCGCTAAATTTGACAGAGAGAACTATTTGCGCTTATCAAAATCATTATGACTTCAAAATTTATATGCCACAAGGCAATACTTTAATCAAATACTTTTAATTAATCGAATATCTAAAATAAACCAACTCCAAAACTTTATTCGTAGTAATACTGAAATATTGCAAAGTTATTATCAAAACATATGAATCTTAACCCACCGACTGTATCTATGAAGCCTCTACAGATAAATGGATGCACTGCTAAGGACATGAGATTTCCTGGCTAGTCCTCCGAGTAAACAAAGAAATAGCTAAATAACAATGACTCAAAGGAATACTCCACGAACAAAAGCGGAGCTCACCAGTAGTACTGGAAGTGAGGGAAGTCTTAACCTGTATCCTGCTCGTCAGCAAAACTGGTACGTTGTACCACAGATCAATGCAGGTTCCCTAAAGAGAATATTAGTACCATACATTCTACTCAGTGAGTCTCATCGACCCCCCCACTAAAGCAGGGAACGAAACTTTAATAAAATATACATTACAAGCAAAGATTCTAAATGCATGGAAAACATAAAGCTTCTAAGAACAATTCTAAAATAATTGCATAACAGCAGTTTATGAATATTCCAAAAGAAATTCTTTTCTTTTTCTTTCTTATAAAAAAATACTTCACTTTATGCTTCGGGAGTTCCAATTATCCTGACTTATTTCTGTCCTAGTCACCGTGTGATCGACACGGGGCTCAATACCAACCTGATCGAATAGGCTCAATCCACGAGGTGTTACTCGCTTCACGGTTCTCAACGCTCATGTATCATCTGGCTGGGAAAATTCTCAGCAATGAAACCCTCGGCTCGTATGCTCCCTACTTTGGCACAAGTAGTTTCAGGAAGTAAACGCCTTGGTCAGGACCTTCGGCCTGGACGATGACCTCTTTAATAGAGGATACTCTAGAAAATACTTTACTAATAAACTTTTCTGTGTGACCTCGTTAGGGTCTAAATCAACTTCTCAACTTTCTTGACCATTCAAGTCTAAATCTTTTCTGGAACAACCTATACATACTCATACTAGTATCTTTAAATGTAAAGCAATACATAAGCATGAAATAAATTTTCAACAGTATTTCTAAAGATTCTTGCTTTTTTCATGAATTTTCAACATGAAAACGGCATATAAGAATGCCATGACCCCAATTTCTATACAAAGCCAACAATCCCAAAACCGGTAGTATAAGTCAAAAGCTCTACTGAGTTTACTAGAAAATCTCTAAGTACAACTCTTCTAAATAGAAATAAACAGTAAAAAAATTAACTTTCGAAGGTGACTCCGGGCCTACGAACTCGGCGGTAGGTATACCTTGAAGTCTCTAGAGTAATATCTGATCCGATCTAACAATCAACAGACTCTGAAGTACCTGGATTTGCACAAAAATATGTAGAAGTGTAGTATGAGTACACCACGGTCGGTACCCAGTAAGTATCAAGACTAACCTCGGTGGAGTAGTGACGAGGTACAAGTCAAGACACTCACTAGATAAAATAACTCGTGCAGTAGAGAAGTATAAACTAATAATGGAAATCGAAAATCGGTATATGGAAACAAGAACCAACAAGTGATATAAACAGTAAAGCAATAAGAACATAGTGAAGTATCATTAAAACCAAATAAGGAACACAAAAGACAATCAATTAGTCAAGCTGAACTAACACAAGTTTCACAACAAAATCACTATGTGATGCTTCGTCTCATAGTCACAAGTCATGGGTCTCAACCCACCAACATATACTCACGGCACCTCGTTCCCACATCTTGCATCACAACCACACAGACAACTCACGTGAAAAATTCTCAATCTTCTCGGTATGATCATAGGCTCACATTCACAATCCGCTCGACATGGTCACAAGCTCACAATCACAATCCACCTGGCATGGTCACATGCTCAATATCAACATGGAAATAGATATAATACAAGAACACATGGGCATAATCAATAAATTTCAAGTTCCATACTCCTGAGCTAGTATAAGTGGTATGCTACGGTGTATGCTTGTGCCAGTGTGCTACTGCAGCCCAAGTCAATAAGTAATATCAAAGACATCGGATAGCTCAACGAACAACAAAGCAAGTCACGTAAGGTGTATGACAAACACAAGGAAAAGAACACCATCACACGAAAATCACCAACACAATGTCTCCAAACCATCATACATCATCCCTGGCATTGCCACCCTTATCTCTCTGATAGCCACCCGTATCATCCGCCCTAACATTATCAGTAGCCACTCTTATCTCTCCTATAGCCACCTGTATCACTCTGTATGATAGCCACCCTTATTGCTCCACCCGGACAATAACATAATAGCCACTCGTATCACTCCGTAAATTCAACAACAATGAGATGTCACCCTTATGCCCGCATAACAACAAAGGTAAAATTCCATCATTATACTCCGCATAACAACAACAGTGAAATGCCACCCTTATACTCCGCATAACAACAATCAAACCACACGATAATTCACATGTTCTATCATCACAACGACAAAACATATCAACTTGTATCACAAATGTTGACCCAAGTCACTGTATGGTTTTGAAGATTGACAAATGCCTACCCAGTTGAACCAGGTCCATCATGGCAAATATACTCGAACGAACCCATTGGCACAAGAACCGTACATGCACAGGAGATAAACATGATCTGTGAATTATCCATGAACTAAGAGGTTGTCTCCTAATGAGAAAAGGTTACAAATTGATAAGAGGTTAGAGTTCGAGTTCAGCAAGGACAGAAACAAAGGAAGGAAGTTGAGATAAACACGAAATCTTCCACCAAGGCAGAGTTGCATTAGAACTAAACAAGAACATCTCAACTTCTGGCGCTATATAATGTTGAAGTATTCCTACTAAAGAATTGATCGCACAAAGACAGAATTAAAGCAAGAATTGAAAGCAAAATTACCAGAGAAATTTTGCAAGCAGAATCCTTGTGCGACACAAAGACTACTGACCAGCTAGAAGAACCAGTTCCATCTGTTTGTCTTTCGAGTCTAATTGGTTGTAGTAGGTGATTTAATATTGTATCTTTCAGCTTTATTAGAAGCAATTGTAATAGGTACACACTGTTCAAG
>ML380087.1:1229-71241 GCA_005239525.1 Nicotiana knightiana
CTTTTTTTGTGGCATTTGAATGTTATTTCTGAGAGTGAGTGAATTCTTTCTATCTTAAGTTCCTATGTTGTTAAATTTCATTGTGTGTGGAACTAACTCTTGGATATGGTGAGGGCACATGATTGACGAAAGGAAAGGTAATGTTATCAACTTCTAAGTTAGAGTAGTGAGTGAATTTTGAATAGAGCATGGTATATGTGAGTCGACTATTGAGGCGAGGATGTCACGCCTGTGTACTTAAAGTGTTTTAGATATTCTTGGTGTCACATGTTAAGAGATTTGCTTAATAAAATTGTGTACATGAGTGTAGTTTGGTTGCTCGAGGACGAGCAAAGGTTTAAGTGTGGGGTCTTGATGCGAGACTAAATTGCATAATTTAACATGTGATATACCTTACATTTTATGGACATTAATGATAGAATTACACTTGTTATGTGCTTAATGGGGTTTATTTCATGTGTAGGTGAATTGGAAATGGAAACGGAGCTAAAGGGATGCAAATACGTCAAAAATACGCAAAAGGAGACGCCCGGGCAATAGCCGGGCGTTTGGCCCATGAAGCCTGGCCTCCCCTGGCGTTAGGGGGGCGCTACAGCCATAACGCCAGGTCCCCCCTGGCGTTAGGGGGGCGTTAGAGCCATAACGCCTGCCCCCCCTGGCATTAGGGGGGCGTTAGAGCCATAACGCTTGGCCCCCCCCGGCGTTAGGGGGGCGTTAGAGCCCAAACGCCAGGGGTCTCCAGTGTTGCCCAAGTCCGAGTTTGACGAGTTTAAGTGTTTCCCAAGTGAAATAGAAGTCTCCTACACGGTTAGGGTTCACCCTAAACCTATAAATAGACTCCTAAAACACAATTACAAGGGGATTTTCGTGAATCAAAGTAGAGAAGAGAATAAAAGGAGAAAATTCCATTGAAGTGCAAGAACAACGATTTCTACATTTAGTAATTCTTATTTTTTTATTTCTATTATGCAATTTCTTGTAGTTTTGTTTAGTTCAAACATGAGTAGCTAAGTTTTAATCTAGGGTTTTGGTAGAACCCGTTGGGGATGAATTTCTTGTGATATTAATATATTTTGATTGATTATTCTCTATTTGTTCAACTACGTTCTTATTGTAGTTAATTGAATGGCCATCAATTAGCTGTGCCTATTTAGTATGTATCTACTCGAGAGAGAGTGCATATTTAGGTAATTGTTTGAACAACACCACTCCTAGAGTATAGACGAAAGTCATAACCGAGGGTTTAGAGGTTGGATTAGAAATAACGATACCTTGGGTGCAATCTAAAGTGAACTGTAATGAAATCTAGCTAGCGTAACTTGAGAGAGTGCGTCTAGTAAATTATCATAATTACTCGAGAGAGATTTATGGTAGATTGAGAGTTCATGATTAATTGAGATGATTAATTAAACTATAAGAAATATCCGCGAAAGAATTCACCAACGGGGGAAACCATTACCTTAGACCTTTAATATTATTGTTTACATTAAATTGTTAGATTAAGTACTAGTTGATTATTTCGTTAATAGAATTAGTTAAACAACACAAATTGATATTTAAAAATCTTGAGAAATTTGATTAAACACCAGTTTAGTATTTTATAAACTCAATTGATACGTCAATTCCTTGTGGGATCGACTCTGGGCATAATACCCCAGGATTATATTTGCAACGCCCGCTTAGTCTTCTACAAGACATAGTTGAGCGTGATCAGATTTTCCTACTCGGTTTTGACTAATTTCCACGAATCTATGCTTAAATTCATCCTTTAATTTCGAATTTGGGGTGAAAAATTGGGAAAAATTTGGATAAACTTCTTAGATCGAGTTTTTGAGTTTTGATCGAGATTTTGGTGTCCGATTCAAATAATTTTTGTATGGTTAGACTCGTGACTGAACGGGTGTCCAGAATTTGTAACTTTTACCCGATTCCGAGATGTGGGTCCGGGACTTTTTCGGTGATTTTTCTAATTTCGCGCTTTAGCTTCAAATTTGTTTATTAAACTAGTTGCTTGTAGTGCTATTCACATGATGTAACTTATTTGAATAGATTCGGGCCATTCAGAGTTTGGTACTCGTGGCAAGAATGTGATTCCGGGTTGAATTGAGTAGTCGAGGTAAGTGGCTTGCCTAAATTTGTGTTGGGGACTTCCCCGTAGTGTATTTGATGCTAATTGTTGTGTCGGCACCGTGTACGTGAGGTGACGAGTACGTACACGGGCCGTTATTTCAAAAATCTCATTTTTCCCTTACTAAAACATAAACCGGTTTTCTCTTCTATGAACTTGTTCTCATATGATATATATTGTTTAGTTTAGATTAGGAAATCATGCTTACGTGCTTAATTGCCTACTTGATTTTCTGTGCGCCATGCTTAGTTAAGCCCTTAATTGCCTTATCTGTGATTAGTATAAAATGTATAAATTCGATGTGATGCTTGTAATTCATCCTGCATAGCATATTTAAATTGGGACTACAGACGTATTCCGGGAGATCCCCCTGTACTACATATTTACTTTGGGACTACGGATGCATTCTGGGAGATCCCCCCTGTACTGCATATTTACTTTGGGAATACGGACATATTCCGGGAGATCCCTCATGTACTGCATATTTATTTTGGGACTATGGACGTATTCCGGGAGATCTCCCTGTACTTCATATTTATTTTGGGACTACGAACGTATTGCGGGAGATCCCCCTGTACTGCATAATCATTTGGAACTACGGGACAGTATCCTGGGAGATTCCACTTTTGTGATATATGTTGTATTGAGCTGAGGACTCTCTTTACCGTAGAACTTATATTGTTTTTCTTAAATTGTTTACTGTATACACTACCTATATTTGTACTGTTTTAAATTAATTTATATAGAAATTCAGTAGCGCCTTAACCTGACCTCGTCACTACTTGACTGAGGTTAGACCTGGAACTTACTGGGTACCAAATGTGGTGTACTCATCCCCTTTCCTGCAGATGTTTACGTGTGCAGATCCAGGTACGAGCTATCAGCCTCGTGGTTAGTCGTTGCTGCTGATTCTAGGGGACCGCAAGGTATTTCTGCCGCGTCCACGGAATCGTCCAAGTTCCCTTCCATTCTAGATGGTAGAGATTTTTCTTATGTACATTCCAGTTTTTTCTAGAGCTACATCAGTGTTAGAAGCTTGTGACTGTCTGTGAGATTCCGGGTCTTGGGGAGTTATATTTTGTATGAGCCGACCGACCAGTACAATATTTATATCATTGCCCTTATCCCCTTTATTTCTTGTGTTTATTTCAGTTTTCCCCTTTATAGTAGGCTTACCTAGTCGTAGCGAATAGGTGTCGTCACGACACCTTTGGAGGGTAAATCGGGTCGTGACAAGTTGGTATCAGAGCATCTAGGTTCGTAGGAGTCACAAGTCACAAACAAATTTATTAGGGTCTCCTGGATCGGTGCGAAGACGTCCGTATCTATCTTCGGGAGGCTATGTAACTGTTAAGAACAATCATATTTCCTTGATTTCCTTGTCGTGCGAGTTATTGGCATAAAAAATTCTAAAACTCTATTCTATTCTTTCTCACAGATGGTGAGGGCCCGTACCGGACAGACCGACGACCAGGCAACCCAGCCCCTAGCCAGAGCCGCCAGAGGTAGGGGTAGGGGTAGATGACGAGTACTCGGTGCAGCCCGAGCATCGGCGAGAGCAGCGATAGAGGAGCATATAGCAAGTCCAGCTGGAGGGGCGGCATAGGAGGTCCCTATTGCTTCTCCAGCTCTCCATGAAACTTTGGCTCAGTTCATGAGCATCTTCAGCACTCTGACTCAGGTAGGGCTACTCCCGATAGCTCCAACCACATCTCAGGCCGGGGGAGGGGCACAGACTCCCGCAGCCCGCACTCCTGAGCAGAGGGGCCAGGTTGATCAGGACCGGAGTATATTCCTATGCCCTCAGTGGCTCCGGTACAACATGAGACCAGGTTAGCTGTTTTTGAGGCAGAGCAGCTCAGACTTGAGAGGTACAAGAAGTATCACCCACCTATTTTTAGCGGACTAGCATCAGATGACACTTTGGGGTTTTTTAAGAAGTGTCATTGTATTCTCCGCACTATGGGCATTGTGGAGACCATTGGGGTTTCTTTTACCGCTTTCCAGCTAAGGGGAGCGACATATCAATGGTGGTGTGCCTATGAGCTGAGCAGTCCGGACGAGGCAGCCTCACTCACTTGGACTCAATTTTCAGAGATGTTTCTACGAGAGTATGTCCTTCATAGCCTCAAGGATACTTGGCGTGCGAAGTTCGAGCTGTTGCGCCAGGGTACTATGACTGTGTCGGAGTATGCAGTCTGTTTCAGTGAGTTAGCTCGGCATGCACTAGACTTGGTTGCCATAGTCAGAGAGAGGGTTCGCCGCTTCATTGAGGGACTTCACCCTAGTATTCGGACCAGTATGGCCAGAGAGTTGGAGATGGATATCACTTATCAACATATAGTGAGTATTACCAGGAGAGTAGAGGGCATGTTTGCCCGGGACCGAGAAGAGAGAGAGGATAAGAGGTCTTGAGAGACCTTCCATTTTTCAGGAGCTCGTACACCAGCAGCACGCTACGGTAGGGGCCTTGTGGGTCGCCCTGTTCATTCAGATCTTCCAGCAGCCAGCGGTATTCTAGCTCCTCCTAGACCTCAGGAGCCCTATTATGCACCGCCAGCATCCAATATGCCTCCAGTTCGAGGTGCTACTACCGGCCCACACAGCAGGCCAGCTCCTATTCAGTCTCAGCCGCAGCGTCCTTCGAGGGGTTGTTTCGAGTGTGGTGACACTCATCACCTGATTAGATATTTCCTTAGGGCCAGGAGGGGTGCACCACTACAGTCTTATCATCCTCCACGTGCTCCACCGGATCCTCCGGCTATTCTTCCAGCCCCAGCTGCCACTCCACCTCCTCAGTCAGCTTGAGGTGGAGGTCGAGGGGGAGGCCAGGCCAGATAGTATTCCCTCCCAGCCCGTTCCGAGGCTGTTGCTTCATATGTCATCATCACATGTATTGTCCCTATCTGTCATAGGGATGCATCAATATTATTTGACCCAGGCTCTACATATTCGTATGTGTCCTCTTATTTTGCTCCACATTTGGGGATATCGGGATTCTTTGAGTTCCCCTATTTATGTATCTACTCCTGTGGGAGACTCTCTACTTGTGGACCTTGTATATCAGTCGTATTTGATTTCTCTTAGTGGTTTTGAGACCAGGGCAGATTTGTTATTAATCAACATGGTAGATTTCGATGTTATCTTGGGCATGGACTGCTTGTCGCCCCATTATGCTATTCTTGATTGTCATGCTAAGACTGTTACGCTGGCTATGCTAGGTTTGCCGAGGTTAGAGTGGAGAGGCACCTTAGAGTATACTCCCCGCAGGGTCATTTCTTTTCTTAAGGCTCGGCGGATGGTTGTGAAGGGGTGTGATGCTTATTTGTCCTATGTGAGAGATGTGAGTGTTGATACCCCTTCAGTTTAGTCAGTCCTAGTAATGAGGGACTTCCCTGCTGAACTTCCGGGTATGCCGCCCGACAGAGATATTGATTTTGACATTGATTTGTTGCCGGGCACGCAACCCATTTCTATCCCTCCTTACCGTATGGCTCCTCCTGAGTTGAAGGAGTTGAAGGACCAGTTGCAGGAGTTGCTTGATAAGGGTTTCATTAGGCCTAGTGTATCACCTTGGGGTGCTCCAGTGCTATTTGTGAAGAAAAAGGATGGCTATATGCGTATGTCTATTGACTATCGGCAGCTGAACAAGGTTACAGTGAAGAACAGGTATCCTTTGCCTCACATTAATGATTTATTCGACCAGTTACCGGGTTTTAGAGTATTCTCCAAGATTTACTTGTGATCTGTCTATCATCAGTTGAAGATTCGGGAGCCAGACATCCCGAAGACTGCCTTCAAGACAAGATATGGTCACTATGAGTTTCTTGTCATGTCATTTGGGCTAACCAATTCCCCATAAGCTTTTATGCATTTGATGCATAGTGTGTTCCGGCCTTATCTTGATTCCTTCATCATTGTGTTTATTGATGACATCCTGGTATATTCCCGATCACGGGAAGATCATGAGCAGCACTTGAGGATCGTGATTCAGACTTTGAGGGAGAAGAGATTGTATGCAAAATTCTCTAAGTGTGAGTTCTGGCTTGATTCAGTGGCATTTTAGGGAACATAGTGTCTTGTGATGGGATCAAAGTAGATTCGAAGAAGGTGGAGGCGGTGCAGATTTGTCCTAGACCATCATCAGCTACGAAGATCCGTAGTTTCCTTGGTTTGGCAGGGTACTATTGTCGCTTTGTAGAAGGATTTTCATCTATTGCAGCACCTATGACCAGACTTACCCAGAAGGGTGCTCCGTTCAGGTGGACCGAGGAGTGTGAGGAGAGCTTTCATAAGCTCAAGACATCTCTGAATACGTCCCTAGTATTAGGTGTTGCCTACGGGTTCGGGGTCCTACACTGTCTATTGTGATGCCTCGGGGATTGGCCTTGGAGCAGTGTTGATGCAGGACGGTAGGGTGATTGCCTACGCGTCAAGGCAGTTGAAGGGGCATGAGATGATTTATCCGGTTCATGACCTTGAGTTACCATCTATTGTTCACGCCCTGAAGATCTGGCGTCATATTTGTACGGTGTTCCTTGTGAGATTTACACTGATCACCGGAGTTTGCAGCACTTGTTCAGGCAGAAGGACCTTAATCTACGTCAGCGGAGGTGGTTGGAGCTACTTAAAGACTATGATATCACCATATTATACCACCCGGGGAAGGCAAATGTAGTGGCCAACGCCTTGAGTCGTCGGGCGGAGAGTTTGGGGAGCTTGGCATATCTTCCAGCGGTTGAGAGGCCTTTAGCTTTGGATGTTCAATATTTAGCCAGCGAGTTTGTGGGGTTAGATATTTCAGAGCCTAGCCTGGTATTAGCTTGTGTGGTTGCTCGATCTTCTCTTTATGACCGCATCAGAGAGCGCCAATATGATGAACCCCACCTTCTGGTCCTTTAGGACAGGGTCCGGCGAGGCGATGCCAAAATATGTGTCTATAGATGATGATGGCGTGATGAGGATTCATGGGCGGATTTGTGTGCCAAAGGTAGATGGGCTTCGAGAGTTGATTCTGGAGGAGTTCCATAGCTCGCGGTACTCCATCCATCTGGGTGGCACGAAGATGTACTAGGACCTGAGTCAACACTATTGGTGAAGAAGGATGAAAAATGACATAGTGGAATGTGTGGCCAAGTGTCTCAACTGTCAGTAAGTTAAATATGAACATCAGAGACCAGGAGGATTACTTCAGAAGATTGAGCTTCTAGAGTGGAAGTGGGAGCGGATCACCATGGACTTTGTAGTTGGATTTTGAGGAAGTTCGATGTTATTTGGGTGATCATGAATTAGCTGATTGATATGCTCAAATTACACCTTAAAGTAGTGTAAGCGATCAATGTCAAATATAGTAACCGAACAAGGTTGGGGTCGAATCCCACAGAGAACAATATGGAGGCGATTAGGAATGCAAGACAATTATCAGTTATTACGCAATGAAAAACAAATAATATTAACTAACCTAGAAAGCACGTAAAATGATCAATGGCAGCAAGAATGGATGCTTCGGGAATTACACTCAAGTAACGATCCGATGTATTTCACGATTTCACAAATATGAGCGAGTTTATGTTAATTAGCCACGGATAATAATTCTTAATTAGCTTTTTCCAAAGACTAACAAGACTTCCGAATTGAATTATTCCTAACCCAATTAAGAGATTAAGTACTCCCGGGTATGGCTACAAGTAGTTCAATCCTATCCCTAGGTAGAATCTATAAAATGAGGGTTAAAGCCTCAAGTTCTTGTTAATTAATCTTTCCCAACCCCAAATTATCTTTTCCAAAATTAATTCGGAGTTAATGGGTGTGTCCTAGGGTTAGCTTATCCCTTTGTAAATATTAAAGAACAAGAATAATCAAAGAAACAATAACTCACTTCATAAATATAATAAAATCATTCAATACATAAGCACAACAAGGTATTTAATCAACACTTTAAATATGTAAATTTCCATAAATAAGATTCAAGTGTTGGAAATAAATAATACACACTTAAATATACAATACAAAGCAAGGAAATGAGGAAACAAACATAAATGGGTAAGAAAACCTTAACCACAAGAGTGAAATCTTCAAATCCCAAGTGTGTGTGCAAACCCTAGCTTCACAATGTTTTCTCTCTTCTTCTATACTCAAAAATATATTTACAAAGCCAAAGATATCCCAAATATACTGCCCAGTCGTGTATAAAAGAGATTTGGGGATTAAACGTGAAATTCCAAGTCTCCCCAGAATTTTCCCCGAAATTGACCTATGCGTCCGCAGCCAGACCTTCGCATTCGCGAAGGTATGTGGTTTGTAGTCTTCGCGTTCGCACTGAGCTCCACGCGTTCGCGTAGGCTTGACGCTCCAGCAGATCACTTTGTTCTTCGCGTTTGCTTCTGGTACAACGCGTTCGTGATGCTATAACTTCTGACCCTTCGCGTTTGCACTGGACCTTCGCGTTCGTGAAGAGTATTTAACTGGGCAGATTTCCATTTCCCAATTTAGCTCCCTTTTTACTTGTTTGCACCTAATTTCTTCAACACCACCTCTAACTCAATTGATACCTGAAAAATGCCAATAAACCTCAACAGATGCCTTAATTTCTCAACAAAATTATACAAAATACTAAGTATTAAGAGGAGATAAGTTGGTAAAATACCAACTTATCACTGACCAAGTCAGCTCATTTCATTCTAGTGTTGAATACTTATTCTTTAGAGAGGTTGGCTGAGATTTAAATCAGAGAGATCGTCCGCCTTCACGGTATTCCAGTATCTATCATCTCAGACATAGGTACGCAGGGTTCTGGAGAGCCGTTGAGCATGAGTTATTCACCACGGTGGAGTTGAGTACCACCTTTCATCCTCAGACGGACGGGCGGTCCGAGCGCATGATTCAGCTTCCTGAGGATATGCTCCGTTCATGTGTGATGGAGTTTTGAGGGTCATGGGACCAATACTTTCCACTTTCAGAGTTTTCTTATAATAACTTCTACCAGTCTAGCATTCAGATGGCACCGTATGAGGCTTTGTATGGTAGACGGTGCCGGTCTCCAGTGGGATGGTTCGAGCTGGGCGAGGCCCGATTGTTGGGTACAGATTTGGTCCAGGATGCCCTAGATAAGGTGAAGGTGATTCAGGAGAGACTTCGTACAGCTCAGTCCAGGCATGAGAGTTATGCGGACCGGAAGATTCGTGATTTGGAATTTATGGCTGGTGATCGGGTTTTGCCTCGTGTATCGCCTATGAAGGGCGTCATGAGGTTCGGGAAGAAGGGTAAACTGAGTCCGAGATTCATTGGCCCCTTTTAAGATATTGAGTCATGTTGGGTAGGTTGCTTATGAGCTTGCCTTGCCTCCCAGCCTAGCAGGAGTTCATTCGGTATTCCACGTCTCTATGCTCCGGAAGTATCACGGCAATCCGACTCATCTATTGGACTTCAGTTCAGTCCAGTTGGACAAGGATCTATCTTATGTTGAGGAGCTAGTAGCCATTTTAGATAGGCAAGTCAGAAAGATCAGATCGAAGAATATTGCTTCAGTAAAGGTTCAGCGGAGGGGTCAGCCGATCGAGGAGGCGACTTGGGAGACCGAGCAGGATATGCGCAGCCAGTACCCTCATCTTTTCACAGCTTCAGGTATGTCTTTATACTCGTTCGAGCACGAACGATTGTATTAATAGGGGGAGGATGAAACGACCCGACCGGTCATTTTGAGAGTTCGAGCCTTGATCCTCTAATAACTACTTTCCCCGCATTTTTTTCTGCTTATGGGACTTTCCGGAGTGATTAGCTATGAAATTCAAAGAGTTTTGGGATACAGTCCCTAATTTTGAGTTTAAGCTTTATAAATCGGACCGTGGTTGGAACTGTGTGAAGACAGGTCCGAAATGGGATTCTGTCGACTTCGTTAGCTCCGTTGAATGATTTCAGGGTTAGGAGGATATCCGAAATGTGGTTTTGATGTATGTAGTAGAGTTAGGCTTGAATTGGCGAAAGTTAGAATTTCGGCGATTTCAGCTGATAGGTGAAATTTTGATATCGGGAACGGAATGGGATTCCGAAAGTGGTTTTAGGTCCGTAGTGTCATTTTTTAAATGAGTCAAATTTGAGGTCATTCGGACTAGTTTTGACGTGTTTCAGCATCGTTGTGGATTTTGAAAAATTTCTAAGTTCTTAGGCTTGAATTCATGTATAATTTGTGATTTTTGTGTTATGTGATGTGGTTTGAAGGCTCGACTAAGTTCGAATGAGGTATTAGGACTGGTTGGTAGGTTTGGTTGAGGTCCCAGGGGCCTCGGGGGTGCTTCAGATGCTCAACAGGTCATTTTAGCCTTGTATTGATTGCTAGTTTTCTGGTGAGAGTGCAGCAGGTTTTTCTTCATCACGATCGCGTGAGGGAGTCCGCGATCGCGTAGGGTAATTGGAGGCCAGTCAGGATTTAATGCATCACAATCGCATGAAAAGGAATGCGATCGCGTAGAATTGGCAGCTTGGTCACTGCGTTCACATGGGCTATGTCGCGTTCGCGTAGAAAGAATAGGGCAGTAGTGGAAATTAAGTGGTTCTCTACGCGGTCGCGTGAAGGCAATCACGATCGCGTGAAGGCAACCGCGATCGCGTAGGTCTGGGAAGTATAGCACCGCATTCGCAAACGGATTCCCGCGATCGCGTAGTGCATTTCCGAGGCGCGTGTCGTTTACTCTTCGCGATCATGTCTGGCTTTCCGCGATCGCACTGAGTGTGTGCCTGGGCAGAAACTTAAATGCCCAAATCGAGGGTTTAAGCTAAAAGTCATATTTTGAAATTGGGAGCTCGGGGATTGGCAATTTTTGAAGGGATTTTCACCTGGGCGGTTTGGGTAAGTAATTCCTACTCGGTTTTGACTAATTTCCATGAATCTATGCTTAAATTCATCCTTTAATTTCGAATTGGGGGTGAAAAATTGGGAAACTTTTGGATAATGTTCTTAGACCGAGTTTTTGAGTTTTGATCGAGATTTTGGTATCCGACTCGAGTAATTTTTGTATGGTAAGACTCGTGAGTGAACAACTGTCCGGAATTTTTAACTTTTACCCGATTCCGAGACGTGGGCCTGGGGGACTTTTTTAGCGATTTCCCTAATTTTGCGTTTTAGCTTCAAATTTGTTTATTAAACTAGTTGCTTGTAGTGATATTCACATTATGTAACTTATTTGAATAGATTCGGGCCATTCGGAGTTTGGTACTCGTGGAAAGAACGTGATTCCGGGTTGAATTGAGCAGTCGAGGTAAGTGGCTTGCCTAAATTTGTTTTGGGGACTTCCCCCTTAGGGTATTTGATGCTAATTGTTGTGTCGGCGCCCTGTACGTGAGGTGACGAGTACGTACACTAGCCGTTATTTCAAAAATCTCATGTTTCCCTTACTACAATATAAACTGTTTTTCTCTTCTATGAACTTGTTCTCATATGATATATTGTTTAGTTTAGATTAGGAAAGCATGCTTACGTGCTTAATTGCCTACTTGATTTTCTGTGCACCATGCTTAGTTAAGCCTTTAGTTGCCTTATCTGTGATTAGTTTAAACTGTGTAAATTCGATGTTATGCGTGTCATTCATCATGCATATCATATTTAAATTGGGACTACAGACGTATTCCAGGAGATCCCCCTGTACTGCATATTTACTTTGGGACTATAGACGTATTCCGGGAGATCCCCATGTACTGTATATTTATTTTGGGAATACAGACATATTTCGGGAGATCCCCCCTGTAATGCATATTTGTTTCGGGACTATGGACGTATTCTGGGAGATCCCCATGTACTGCATATTTATTTTGGAACTACAGACGTATTCCGGGAGATCCCCCTATACTACATAATCATTTGGATCTACGGGACGGTATCCGGGGAGATTCCACTTTGTGATATATATTGTGTTGAGCCGAAGACTCTCTTTACCTTAGAACTTATATTGTTTTTCTTAAACTATTTACTGTATACATTACCTATCTTTGTACTGTTTTAAATTAATTTATATAGTAATTCAGTAGAGCCTTAACCTGACCTCGTCACGACTTGACTGGGGTTAGGCTTGGCACTTACTGGGTACCAAATGTGGTGTACTCATGCCCTTTCCTGCACATGTTTTCGCGTGCAGATCCAGGTACGAGCTATCAGCCTCGTGGTTAGTCGTTGCTGTTGAATCCAGGAGACTGCAATGTATTTCTGCCATCTCTACAGAATACTCTGAGTCCCCTTCCGTTCTAGCTTGTAGATATTTGTCTTATGTACTTCCCAATTTTTTCTTGAGCTACAGTAGTGTTAGAAGCTTGTGACTGTCTATGAGATTCCGGGTTTTGTGGGGTTATATTTTGTATGAGCCGAGCGGCCAGTACATTATTTATATCATTTCCCTTATCTCGTTTATTTCTTGTGTTTTATTTCAGTTTTCCCCTTTATAGTAGGCTTGCCTAGTCGTAGCGACTAGGTGCCGTCACGACACCTTTGGAGGGTAAATCGGGCCGTGACAATATGCAATTTTAAAAATATTATAGGGAAAAATTGTGTATCAACAGTCTTCATATAGTCCCGACTACAGTCCAAATTTGAAGACTTAAGCTCTCATTTAGGGACTAAGTGTCCCAAAACACTCCGAATTTCACAACCAATCACTCCGGCTAATCCCAATAACGGAAATAAATGTGGGAAAAGCAGTTATTAAGGGATCAGGGCTCTAACTCTCAAAACGACTGGTCGGGTCGTTACAGTAAGAGAGACTAGAAGTTACGATTTTTGAGAAATTAAAGAACTAAAATTGCTTAAATGCCTATTTAAAGAACTATCTTAGACCAATCTCTCAAACATAAAGGAGTAATTTTATCATTTTATCTGAAACATTTAACTAATAAGTTTCTAATAATTTTCTTGCTTCTTTTAATTTTTCATTGTTATATATCATATTATATGAATGTTAAGGACCGAATACAAAAATCTATTTGTGGTGCGTTAATATAATTATGTTCATAAAAATGATAATCTAGGTTTTAAGAAATAATACAAAATTCTATGTGTGTATGTATAAAATTAAGTCGAGTAGAGTCACACTAATAATTCATATAACATTTTATTAATTAGATTTCTTATGTTATTAGAAATTTTAAACTGTATCCTGAGAAATAACATATTTTACTTTGGAATTATATTTTAAAAAAGAGTTACCTTATTTTATAATACAACACAACAATAACAACAACAACAACAGCAACAACCTAGTAAAATCTCACAGGTAAGGGGTCTGGGGAGGGTAGTGTGTACGCAAACCTTACCTCTATCCCAATGGAATAGAGAGGCTTTTTCCGATAGACCGTCGGCTCAAGAAAATTTAAAAGACGAAAAAGGTAATATATCAATACCATCAACATAAACCATAGAATGTATTCTCAAACATCGAGAAAAGAAAACGTTTACTATTTTGCTTTTATATAAGAATAGAAGCTAAGAATAGAAGCATGTCTCTAGAATTGTGACCCTTCCCTTTTACAGGCACAAATCTGTAGAATCAGACAAGTTATTAAGTAATACATTACTGTACTAATGGTACTTTAAAGCTTTACTGAAATAGATTTTTACTAGTTTGCTTTCCTTTTAGTTCTTGAGATTTGTTCCTCCAAGTAGCTTAGTGTATGCTTGTCCAGTCAGTTAGTGGAAATGACAAAGAAGCAAAGATGGAAATGGCGTGAGTAGATTTAGGGCTACTGGTATATGTAATAAAGGATTTTTTGGAAATTATAAGAAAGCATGATGGTTAACAAAGTAAAATGCTAGGTGAAACGAAAAACCTTTTAAGCTAAAAATCCACAAATCTGACTTCAGAGCTGAAAAGCCACGAAATCCAATCTAATGTTAAAAAGCCGTGATTTGCACTAAAAATCCATAAGATGGAAGATTCTAACTAAGGGTTTTTGCTTGTTTTAGATTATTTAGACATAAAAACTCTTGGCTTAAAATCAATTTTGGTGTTTACAAGTATCTATCATCTCCGATCGGGGTACACAATTTACATCACGGTTCTGGAGGGCCGTACAGTATGAGTTGGGTACTCGAGTGGATCTGAGCATAACATTTCACCCTCATACGGAGGGATAGTCGGAGCGCACTATTCAGATATTAGAAGATATGCTTTGTGCATGTGTGATGGAACTTGGAGGTTCGTGGGATCAGTTCTTGCCACTTGCGGAGTTTGCCTACAACAACAGTTATCAGTTGAGCATCCAGATGGAACCATATGGGGCTCTGTATGGTAGGCGGTCTCGGTCTCCAGTGGGTTGGTTCGAGTCGGGTGGGGCTAGATTATTGGGTAAAGACTTGGTTCAGGATGCTCTAGAGAAGGTTAAAGTGATTCAGGATTGACTTTGCACAACCCAGTCCAGACAGAAGATTTATGCAGATCGGAAGGTTCGCAATGTTGCATTCATGGTTGGAGAGTGGGTCTTGCTCCGGGTTTGGCCTATGAAGGGCGTGATGAGGTTCAGAAAGAATGGCAAGTTGAGCCCACTTCATGTATGTCTTTATACTCGTTCGAGGACGAAAGATTGTTTTAAGAGGGGAGGATGTAACAAATCGACCGGTTATTTGAGAGTTAAAGCTCCGATCCCATTTTTACTGTTTCCCTTGCATCTTTTTCTAGTCATGTGACTTGCCGGGAGGTTGTTGTTGTGATTTGGGACACTTAGTCCCTAAAACGGAAGCTTAAGTCTTAGGATTTCGACTGTAACTGGAACTGTGTGAAGAAGACTCCGGAATGGAGTTTCGCCAGTTTCGTTAGCTCTGTTGAGTGATTCTCCACTTAGGAGTGTGTCTGGACTGTGAATTGGAGGTCTGTAGCTGATTTAGGCTTGAAATGGCGAAAATCGAATTTTTGGAGATTTTGGCTGGAAATGGAATTTTTGATATCAGGATCGGATTCCGATTCGAGAAGTTGGAGTAGGTCCGTAATGTTAAATATGACATGGGTGCAAAATTTGAGGTCAATTGGGCGTGGTTTGATAGGTTTCGGCATCAATTGTAGAAATTTGAAGTTTCAAGCTCATTAAGTTTGGACTGGAGGGTGATTTGCGTTTTGTTATTGTTTGATATGTTTTGAGGACTCAACTAAGTTCGTATGGTATTTAGGACTTTTAGGTATGTTTGGTTGAAGTTCCGGGGACCTCGGATTGATTTCGGGTGGTTAACGGATCATTTTGGACTTAGGAGAGATTGCAGATTTCTGGTGTTCTTCAATTCTAGTTTCCTTCTTCGAGTTCGCGAAGGGAGTCTCCCGTTCGCGAAGAGAAACTGGGGGCAGGTGAGGTCTTGTGCGTCGCATTCGCGATGGAGGTCACACGTTCGTGAAGCACTGAGGTACTTGGTCTATGCGTTCACAATGTAGGTACCGCGTTCGCGTAGAGGTATTGTCCAACTGGGTCCCCAGGGCCTTTTTGCCTACACGTTCGTGACGTTGGTCCTGCGTTCGCGTAGGATCGGGCTGAGTGGTCTTCGCATTCGCGACAAGGGCATCTCGTTCGCGATTGAGGATTTTGGGCCGAAGTAAATTTGTGCATCACAAATGCGAGGGTGTGGCCGCGTTCGTGAAGAAGAAATGCCTGGGCAGAATATAACATTTCAAAATCGAGGGTTTGGCCCTTTTTATCAAAACTTGAGATAGAGAGCTCGGATTTGGACGAGATTTTGAGGGATTTTCATAGGCATTGATTGAGTAATAATTCTACACTTGATTTTGGTCATATCCCACTAATCTATCAGTAATCCAATCTTTTAATTTCGGATTTGAGGGTGAAATTTTTGGGAAAAATAGGAGAAGTTTTCAACTAAGATTTTGGGTTTTGATTGAGATTTTGATATCGAATTTGGATAACTTTGGTACGAGTGAACGCGTGAGTGAATGGATGTTCATATTTTGTGACTTTTACTAGATTTTGAGGCGTGGGCCCGGATCGACTTTTTGGGGCGATTTTCTAATTTCTTACTTTAGCTTTAATTTCATTAATTAGATTAGTTTCTTATAGTTATATTTGTGGTATGTAATTGATTTTTGCTAAATTTGGTCCATTCGGAGTTGGATATTCGTGGAAAAGACAATGTTATCGATTGATTGAGCTTGATTCGAGGTAAGTGGCTTGTTTGTCTAACCTTGTATGGGGGAAATCCCCTTAGGATTTGGTATTGTTCTGATATGTGTGCTCCATGTAGGTGACGTAACGAGTGCGTAAAGGGCTATTTGTTGTAAAACCTTTTTTTTACTGCGTAATAACTTGTATCATCTTAATTGAGTTAAACTAGCATGTGTTGCTATCCTGTTTAGCCTAGAATAGCATGTCTACGTGTATTAAATGTTTATCTAAACTCTGTGCAACATGCTTAGTGGATTCCTGCTCCTTTTTTCCTTGACTTGTACTTAGTCTAAACAGTAGGTTTTCTTGCTGTAACTATTATCTCCATTGTTTTGAGTTGCGTATTTACTTTGGGACTACGGGACGGTATCTCGGGAGATCCTCCTGCATATTTACTTTGTATCACGACCCAAAATTCAAACATGGTCGTGATGGCGCCTATTGTGTTACTAGGCAAGCCTATTTAAAAAAATTACTACTAAATCCATTATATGAAATAAATAAAACAATCTTAACATTTGAATTTCTCATAAACTAAATCGATTCTAAATATAATTAATATAAAAATTCGGAAGCTAGCCCCAAACATCGGGGTGTCACTAAGTCATGGGCATCTAAAACTATGAACTAAGATATAGTACTGTTTAAAATAATAAATGATAAAAGGAGTGTCAAGGTCCTGGGACGCTGGCAGCTACCTTGCAATCTCCCCAGATAGCCGGCCTGAACTCAATGATTGCCGCCTTCCAACTCACCTGGATCTGCACATATAGTGCAGGGTGTAGTATGAGTAAAACCAACTCAGTAGTAACAGAAATAACTAAGGAACTGAGGAGTTGTGATGAGCTAAGCAAAATAGTCTAATTATTTAATTTTCACAATTTATCAATAACATGAATAAATAGGTAAATTCCTATAACTTAGTAAATGCTACAAAGAAATTTAACAGATAATACAGCAACAAAAAAAGTGAATACGACCTCACAACAGTGTCACTTCAGTACCCATCACTCACACTTAGCACTCAACACTCTGCGCTAAGCACGGACAGCTCACGTGCTACCATATCAATATCTGGATCTGCACAGACAGCTCATGTGCTACACGGACAGCTTACGCGCTACAATATCAATTACCTGGATCTGCACGGACAACTCACGTGCTACGCGGATAGCTCACGCGCTATGGTATTAATATCCTCACATCTGGACCCTCAGCTTCACTCACAATTCACAACAAATAAGGGGACACATCCCACATCAAGTATCACAACATATCAGCAAAATAATAGAGATTGAGGTAAACATGAACCATAATTTCTACGACTGAGTACAAATAAGGTAAGCATGAATAAAGCCTAAACATGATCTCTAACATGAAGGCAAACAATTTCAACAACATGTAAACACATAACCACGTAATAACCATTAATCCTCATAGCCTCACGGGATGGACCAAGTCTCAATCACTCGCGGTGCACACCCACACGCCCGTCACCTAGCGTGAGTATCACCTCCAAACAATCACATAGTATCAAAATTCTCCGGGTTTATACCCTCAAAGACAGAGTTAAAATTGTTACTTACCTTAACCACATAAAATCCTACTCTGGGATGCCCTTGTATCTAGACTCGGTCTCCAAAAAGTTTTGAATCTAACCATAATCAGATTATCATCAACATAGGCTAATGAATCTAATTCCACATTAAAAACTACACAATATGCCAAAAATTCAAAATCAGCCAAAACCCAGCCCCCGGGACCACGTCTCGAATTCAATCAAAAATGGAAGAATCAAAACCCTCGTCCTCTCCCGAGTATAACCATATAAAATTTATCAAAATCGGACTCCGTTTGATCCCTCAAATCCTCACTTAAATCTCTCCAAAACTCAAACCCTAACTCCCTCAATTTCACTTTGAAATCATCAATCAAATCCCAAAAAAGAAGATGGATTCATGAAATATAACCAAAATCGAGTAGAGAACACTTACCCCAATCCATATTGTGAAAATCGCCTCCAAAATCGCCCAAATTCGAGCTCCCCAACTCAAAATATGACCGAATGAACAAATCCTTACTTTATATATTTTTCTGCCAGCTATTCTGCTTCGTTTCTTATGCCAAACGATCCCGAAACTCACTTTTTATGCCTCCACTAGATTCCTTGTGAAATCCTAGTCAAGTTAGAATGAGATATGTAGGTTTTAGTATTTGCAAATAGTGCAAATCTTTAAATACGTTGTCAGTGGCAATTTCGTAATTAATCTGACAAATCTGGCAACCTTAGTAAAATGACCATAAAATCCTCATACGATGTCCAAATTCGACGATTCTTTTTTCTATGGGTCCGTAATTACGGGTTTAAATTTTAATTCAAAAAGAATTTGTATCTCATTTGTACAATATGATATCATTTATGCTTGAAGAAACGACGTCGAAACATAAGAAAAACGAGCACAACGCAGCCCAAACCAATCCGGAACTCACCCGAATCCCTCGGGACCTCAACCAATAATTCCAACAAGTCGCATATCACTATCCAAACTTATTCGAACCTCCGGAACGCCCAAAACAATACCAAAACACCAAATCAACCTCGGATTCAAGCCTAAGAACTTCTAAACTTCCAAAGTTCGCCAACGATGCCGAAACCTACCAAACCACGTCCGAATGACTTCAAATTTTGCACACACATTAAAAGTGAAACCACAAGAATATTCCAACTTTCATAATTCCATACGATCCTGATACCTAATTTTCCACTGTCGACCAAAATTGCCAAATTTGCAACTTTCGACAATTCAAGCCTAATTCAACCACGTACCTCCAAATTGTATTCTGGTCGCACTCCTTAGTCTAAAATCACCCAACGAAGCTAACCGAATTATAAAAATCAAATTCCTAATTCGTTTACTCATAAGTCAACTTTCATTTGACTTTTCTAACTTAACTTTCTAATTAAGAAACCAAATGATCATTTCACTCCAAAACTACTCAGAACCCAAACATACCAACTCGACACAACTCAACACAGCTGAACAACACATAAATAAGCATAGATGGGGGAAATGGGGCTATAAATACTCAGAACGAACGATCGGGTCGTTACACTTTGGGACTATGGGACGGTATCCCAGAGACCCCCCTTGCATATTTACTTTGGGACTATGAGACGGTATCCTGAGAGACCCCCATGCATATTTACTTTGGGACGATATCCCGGAGATCCCCCTGCATATTTAGTTTTGAGAGGACGAGGCGGTACCTCGGGATTTTCTCCTTGTACATTTACTTTTGGGACTACGAGATGGTATCTCGGGAGATCCCCCTCTATTTATCCTTGTGTGTTTGTACTGTTACTTCTTTGTGGATTTACTCTTTTTTTTAAGTCTGGTCTTTTATTACATTACAACATTTTCCTTGCCTTAATTATTTTATATACACCTGTGGGCCTTGACCTGACCTCGTCACTACTTGACCGAGGTTAGGCTTGGCACTTACTGGGTACCATTATGGTGTACTCATGCTACTCTTCTGCATATATTGTCGTGTGCAGATCCAGGTACCTCCTACCAGCCTCACTATTAGTTGTGTATTTGCTGCTGTCCCAGAGATTCCAAGGTACTTCTGCCCCCGTCTGTACACCTCGGAGTCCCCCTCTATCCCCTTATGTTAGTTTTCCTTTATTTCTTCTAGTTATTGATGTAAAGAAACAGAAAGACAAAAAATCTTAGAAACTTGTGACTTATGGTGTTCCGGGTCTTGGGAGGGTCTTTTTTGTGTATATTTTGAGAATTGGTTATTTTACATGCTGAGCGGCTTTCCTATCAGTGTTTAATTTTCCGTTCCAGTTAGCTATTAGATTTATGCTTTTGTTTTGTTATTTCCGGCAATTTGTGAGGATTACCTAGTCGTAGAGACTAGGTGCCGTCACAAAGTTATACAGAGGGAGTTTGGGTCGGAAGTCGGAAATGATTAGGGATTATTGTTTATATCAAAGGAGGATAACCCCATTCATAATAATGGCTTATAAAACATTTGAGGACGAATGTTCTTACGTGGGGGAGAATATAACACCCCGGAAAAAGTGTTTTAAGGCTATTAAGAAGATTAACATGTGCTAATTATATTAATTCGGGTGTGAACAAGGACTAATGAGATGAAGGATATTAATTGATAATGGTAATATGTGTACAAATTGTATTAATAACGATTTATGGTCTAAGAAGATCCCCAAGGCTAAGTCAAGTTGGAAACTATATGATGGACTAAAGTTTCAAATGAGTTTGCACAAGACCTAATTTCGAACGAGCTCAATTTCCAATATATGAAGGTTTATGTGGTGTAAGACTTATAAAATTAATGACCTATGAGTCAAGTTGTTAATACTTCAAACCGTCATTAATTTGAATATTCTTACAAGAAGATATGATCTTCTCATTGAAGGTAGCACAGGAGCCACGCAGCTACACGAGTTGTGTGTAGCTACGATGCCTTGTGTGTAGCTACGATGCCTTGTGCTTAGCTGATTCCAGAAAGCTTGTTAAAGGAAGGGTAGCTGAAGAGGAAGTGAACGTAGCTATGCTGGAGGTGTGCGTAGCTACACATGTCATCAAAATTATAAAAGTGGCTATTTCGGGGAGAGCGAAAGAGATAAAATTTTGGAGAAGGATTTGGGTTCTAGAGAGAAGGAGGAACGCTACCACCGTGAATACACTTCAAGGTAAGTTTATTTGGTATAAGAACTGTCAAGACCGGATTTGACCCTCCGAAAGGTGTCGTGACGGAACCTAGTCTTTACGACTAGATAAGCCTAATATTACAAAAAATGTAAGGAAAACACAACATTTAAAAGATAAAATAGCATATTGTGAATAAACAAAAATAATACCACCTGGCATATAAAAAAACGGTTTCCCGAGACCCGGAATATCGCTAAGTCACAAGCTTTTATAATATATTGTGGATCTATACAAAAGTCTGAAGATACATAAGAAGACTCTAGACGATGGAGTAGAAGGGGACTCTGAGGATTCTGCGGACGTGGCATAAATACCTTGGAGTCTCCTAGAATCAGCAGCAAATACTATCCTCGAGGCTGATAGTTCGTACCTGGATTTGCACACAAAATCATGTGCAGGAAAGGGCATGAGTACACCACAATGGTACCCAGTAAGTGCCAAGCCTAACCTCGGTCAAGTAGTGACGAGGTCAGGTTAAGGCTCTACCGGAACAAATATATTGAATTTAACAGTAAAGAGATAAGTAAATTCTACAGTACACAGTTAAAGAATATTCTCGAAAACTTAACAGTCAAGGGAGACCTCGTCTTAGTTAAAGGTAAACACAAGGTGGAATCTCCCGGGATACAGTCCCGTAGTTCCAAATGAAATACAGTACATGAGGATCTCCCAGAATACATCCGTAGTCCCAATTTAAATATGCAGTACAGGGGGATCACTCGGAATACGTTCGTAGTCCAAAAATAAATCTGCAGTACGTGGGCATCTCCCGAAATACATCCGTAGTCCCAATTTAAATATGCGATGCAAGATAAAATAACAGGTATGACATTGAAGTTATACATTTCATACTAATTACAGATAAGGAAAGTAGGGATTTAACTAAGCATGACGCACAAAGTGTCAAATAGGAAATTAAACACGTAGGCATGCTTTTCTAATCTAAGCTAAACAAGTTAACCTATTAGTGCAGTTTAATAAGAGAAAAACAACAATTTATGATTTAAGAAGGAAAAATGGGATTTTTACAATAACGGCCTGGGTACGTACTCGTAGACCGCTCAAATCAACTTGATTAGGCAAACCTGGGTAATATCAAATATCCTAAGGGGGAAGTCCCCAACACAAGGTTAGGCAAATCACTTACCTAGACCGCTCAAAGCAACTTGAAATCACGCTCTTGTCACGAGTATCCAACTCCGGATGGCCCGAATCTATTCAAATAAGTTGCATAATGTAAATATAACTACAAGAAACTAGTTCAACTAATCAATTCAAAGCTAAAACGCCAAATTAGGAAAATCGCCCCAAAAAGTCTCCCCGGGTCCACGTCTCGGAATTTGGTAAAATTTACAAATTATGAACACATGTTTACTCACGAGAACACTCGAACAAAAATCATCAAAATCCGACGTCCAAATCTTACTCAAATCTTGGATTTTCAATTGGGGAATTTTTCCCCCATTTCCAAACTTTTACCCTCAAATTTCTTAATTGGAAAAGGAAAACAACAATAGATTATTGTATTATGATCAAAATAGAGTTAGAATTCGTTACCCAATGATTCTTCCCCAAAATCCCTCGAGAAATCGTCTCCCACCGAGCTCCAAATTGAATTTTGTGTTATGAAATTTCAAACCCTCAAACGTTTTATTTCTGCCCAGCGATTTTTGCATCTGCAGTTCATGGGGCCGCACCTACGTAAAAAGCATCGTAGGTGCGAAAACAACTTATCCGAGCTGGGGCCGCATCTGCGGTTCTCCAACCATATCTACGGTCCATGATGCCTTGGCCCATGTCCGCTTCTGCGATTACCAAGCCGCTTCAACAGTGCCGCACCTGCGGTACAACATTCGCAGGTGCGAAAATGACTAGTTCAGCACACCAGAAAATTGCCTAATTCCAAAATTCTTCCCGTTGAGCAGCCGAAACACACTCGAATCCCCCGGGACCTCAACCAAACCTACCAACCAGTCCTATAAGATCATTCAGACCTAGTCGAGCCTTCAACCCACATCGAATAACATCAAAAACAAGAATTAAACATGAATTCAAGCCTAAGAACTTACCATTTTTCCAAAATCTACTAACAATGTCGAAACACGTCAAACCTAGTCCGAATGACCGCAAAATTGACACACAAGTCACAAATGACACTTATTTTCTGAAAAGAATTTTTTATACAATGAACATATTCCCAAAAACCGATAGTACAAGTCATAAGCTTTACATAAGTTTACACTATAACTTCTAAATACCACTATTCAGAAATAAGTACAACAATGTATGAACAAAAATACGACGGTGACTCCGAAACCCGTGAACGTTGTAGTGGTTTTACCTTGAGTCTCCACAATAGCAATCGTGTTGCTAAATATCGATCAGCCGTCTATGCAAAACCTGGAATCTGCACAAAAATGTGCAGAAGTGTAGTATGAGCACACCACAGCGGTGCCCAGTAAGTATCAAGACTAACCTCGGTGAAGTAGTGACGAGGACTAGTCAAGACACCCACTGGTCTAAGAGCTGAACAACTATAAATAGAGGACAACAGATTATGATATTTACATAAGGGCTTCACAATATGGCTAATAATACGGTAAATTCAATAAGGAAAGGAATAACAAGTAGCAACGAAAAATAATCGTAAAAATAACATGGAAGAGTAAATGGAACACAACTAAATCCGGAATGTAAATATACAACAAGGACAAGAAATGACTCAACAATTTAAACTACTTTTACATCAAGTTCTTAGTCATCTCCACGAGGTACCTAACCTCGAAAAATTCACTACTCATGGGTCCCAATATCTGAACCCTAACATCGACATCTTGTGCACTCATTTCAAGTAATAACTACACGGACGACTCACGTGCCAATTGGGGTCATTCCGATAATAGTGCTTAACTGCGTGTATGCTTGTGCAGGTGTCCTAAAATGTTTCAATAGCCAATAAGCATAAGGAAAGAAAAAGGGCAACACGTACATTGTTTTGTCACAATTTCCACATGAAGAAACTCACACAATAAGTGTACTATTGCACAATGTCAACAAACAAAGAATGCCCCCAGGCCAACACTAGTATCACAACAACCCCTAACACAACCCACATTGTCTCTCCACTTGTGCAATAGTAAAATTAATGTGTATATGGAAAAACTAGGGAAGCCCGATTTTTAGGCTCCTGCAGCAGTTCGAGCCTCGACCTCGACCGTATCGAAGCATCATCCAAAGTTTAACCCCGAGATTCACTCCTCGATGGAGCATATCGAAGGTCCTTGACCTCGGGGCAGTGCAAATCGAAGACCAATGTGGAAAGGTGGGAAAACCCCAAAAGGCACGTGGTTAAAGCTGACAAAGTACACAAAATAGTACAAGCCCGTACCGTGGCATTAAATGGTTGTACCAGCCATCTCTCTTTGCATTAATTACACACGTACTATATTGGGGTTTCCTCTCATATATAAAGAGGACCCTTGTCATTTTCTAACACACATGATATTCAATACAAGAACAAGAACATCCTCTGCTCCCTAGCTAAAACATTCTCTACAATTACTTCATTTATTTATTGCTTCTCATTTATTGTGTTCTTGAATTATTCTTCATTTATTGCTTATTATTGATCATAAATAGGCGATTATTAAGGCATTCAATACTGTATATTGTTATCGAGAGCCCTCAGTCAAGCTTCTAGAGCTCGACCTCGAGGCCTTTCCGACCACTCTCAAGACCAGTCTCTCCGTTACCCGGTTTGCATAATCACGTTTCCTTTTCCTCTTATTTCATTCTCCTCACTTCACGCTCATCATCTACTGCCTAAGAAACTGCTATTAAAATAGATCACTGATGCGTGGCTAGAATCCATGATTTTAAGCATTATATACCTTACATTTTGTGTGCAATTGTGATAAAAAATACACGTTATATGTGCATAATGGAGTCTATTTCATGTGTAGGTGAATTCGGAGATGGAAGCCGAGCTAAATGGATGCATAAACGTCAAAAATACGCTCAAAAGTCAAAAAGGAGTGACCCGAGCTATAGTCGGGCATTTTCGCCTTAAAGTCAGGCCAACCCTGGCTATAGTGGGGCGTTTTGGCCATAAAGCCAGGCCTAGCCTGGCTATAGTGGGGCGTTAGAGCCATAAATCCAGGCCTAGCCTGGCTATAGTGGGGCGTTAGAGGATTAATGCCTGGGGTCCCTGGTCCGGTAAATTCCAATTTTTGAAGGTTTTAAGTGTTTCCCGGTTTGAATAGAAATCTCCTACACGTTTAGGGTTTGTCCCAAACATATAAATAGACCCAAAAACACAACTTTGAGGGAGATTATTCATGATTAAGAGAGGATTTTTACGCAAGGGATTCATGTGAGGGGATTTGACGTGGAGGAACACACACCACGCTTGAAGGAGGCTTCTACCTAGTTTTTCTTCTCTTATCTTCCTTTAATTTCATACTTTATTAGTTCTAGAGTTTTGGGTGCTACATGAACGTTGTAGTTTGAAGCTTGGATTGTTCTTATTGTTTTATCATATTGGTTTATTTATTCAATCGTGCACTTAATTATTTGATTGCTTGATCACCGATTGAATACTATCTACGAATCTAGGATTGAACTCGGGAGAGGGAATTCTAGATTGCACATAAGATTGGGTAGAGCAAGATCTTAACCCTCCAGGGGAGCGAATATGCGGTTAGGATAGGAATATACCTAATCGCCTTGTTTGGTTATTATACGGGAATTATTAATGGGTTCTTGTTAATCCTAATTTCATAGGAATATAGGCGTTAGGTTAGCTTGAATAGGCGAGTTGTACTTCGGGAGAAGGCTACGAGCAATATTAACCTCGTCAATCAATAAACCAGATAAATTAATTAGACGATTTAAGTGGAAAACTCAACAGGATTGTTAGCTAACTCATAGATCTAGAATATCGGATCTCATTGAATTCGTATCTAAAATCTCGCCAATTATTTCGTTAATTTCATAGTGTACTATTCTAGATTAATTTTAGTTAAATATTCATACTTTAGTATTCGCTTGAATAGATTAATTATTTGGGTTTATTTTAGTTGATAGTTAATAACAAGTCCTTGTGGTACGATATCTGGACTTACAATCCTATATTACTTGTTGACCACGTATACTTGCATGTGCATTTGGGACCAACAAGTTTTTGGCGCCGCTGCCGGGGACTTAGAAATTAACTATTCTACTAGATTGAATTTTTACTTTTGTCTATTTAAGTTTTTATTTTATTTTTTATTTGCATCTTAATTTAATATTTTATTATCTTTCTTGACATGGAATCTTGGAATGATAATTGGTCGAATAGTGGTTATTCTTATTATGACGATCCTTTTCCATATTGTGGAGGACCGCACATGTGGCAATATTGTCCATCTCAATCTAATGTGTGAAATTTTTGTAATGTGTGTGGTTTTCAAGGTGGCCATATGGATGGTTGTCCTAATTCTTATTATCCTTCTTAGAGCTTTTATCATAATGTATCTAATAATTTCAATGAGTTTGATAGGAGCAAGGAAGTGGAGGATATGGAAAGCAGGGCTCGTATTATGGACTTGATGAGACAAGCAGCGGAGCAACATAACATAATAGCCGAGCAACAAGTTCTTGACACCTTAGATATCAAAAGACTCCAGGCTAGAATGGATGAATTAATGGCCAATTTTCAAGAAGAACCTCAACTCGACGAAGAGAGCGAGTTCCCACCAGAAGATAATTTTGAAGCAGGTATAATGAGCCAAGTTTGGCTAGAGGAACAAGCTCAATATAAAATCTCATGAGTTTCTTCGTGATGGTATTTCAAATATGACAGAGCAACTGATAGAAGGAAGAACTGAGCTCAGACAAGAGATAGACCAATTTGGCTTAGATATCCATGACCTGCAGGCTCAATTGAATAAAAAGGTTGAGGTTTCTGATGCCTTACCATCAATATTTGTGGATACTGGCTAGTTTGTGGAGCGGAAAGAGGAAATCCAAATATTCAACCAAATTATTAATGATGTCAAGGTTGATGAAGAGTATAAAATAGAGGATGTCAAAAATAATGCAGTTTTTGAATTGGAGCGTATTGGACCTCATTCTAAACACTTTTCAACATTGTGTTTGGTTGGTGACATGGGAATTGATCCACTCGAGCATATAGAGGAGTCAATGGATGAGGAACAAAGTGTTTATATTCTGAAATTTGTGATGCCAAAGAGACAAAATGACATCCCTCACCTAAGGGCCAAGAAGTGCAAGATACGATACCTATTGTTTCGTTCCTTCATTTTTACACCACCACCCCATGAACGTGAAAGAAAAATTGATGCAAAATTAGGGACGCAATTCATATCCTCAAAGTGGAAGGAAAAGTGGTGAAGTAGAAGAGCCGTGCCACGACTATAAATAAGGCGCTTGTTGGGAGGCACCCAGCCTGTATACCTTTTCATTATTTTTTTCTAGTGTCGAGTTTTGTGTCGTTTTTATTTTGCAGATTAGGAGAAGTCTGAGTACCCAAAAGTTGAAGCTGAGGGGCATGTTTGAGCTTAAGTTTGGGGTCATCCCGACTCTAAAGATTGAGAATAATGTCCGAGTTAGACCCGAGAGGGTTTCAGGGAGTATTTCTCACCCTTGTTTTAATGTTTTTCTTTGTGATCATGCATTGAGGACTATGCATAACATAAGTGTGGGGTGGGAAAACTACTTTCTGAGGTATAATTGTATAAATTATTATTTTTTAGAAAAGTCTCGGAATTTTCCCAACGATGGATCTGTTGGACAATTTTCTTGAGGGATAAAGTCCGATTTAAAAACACCAAAAAGAATTTTTTTTTTAATTTTGAGTAGTTAGGTAGTATCCCTTGGTTTTTCTTTGGGAACCAGTTCTTTTCAAAGGATGTAACTTGAACCGGGTACTTTAAATTATTTTTGTTTTTTAGAGTAGTTAGGAAGAAACTCAGTAACTTAGAAGCACCCTATGACATGTTTGATGCCGTCATATTAGGTTATGACATACATTCTGATTTCCCTTATATTTGGTTTGACATTTGATGCCTAAGTAAAAATAAATAGCCTATTTTGTGACGCCTTAACTCGGTTGTTCGACTTGTAGGCTACATAGTGTAATATTGCTTAATTATCTCAATTTTGTGTGCTTGCTTGACTTGAGAGTTGAATAAAACCGTTGTTATTGAGTCATGTGCAATGTGTAAGTGAGGTTTAGGGATTTTCTATGCTATCCTGTGTAGTCTAGAACTTGCCCCGTGTGTTAATCGAAGCGAAATTGTAGGTCATGATGGTCCAGGGGATGACGTAGGCATTTTCTTGCTTGATCATGGATGTGCTTGTCACATAAGAATTACATTTTCCATTGCTAGCCCCTTTGAGCCGTTTGACCTTTTCTTTGGCACCCACATTACAAGCCGTATCCCTATTTTGCTCTTAAATTGAGATTTTTACACCTTTTCCTCCTAAGGCACTTAGTCGCTAAAAGAAGTAAGGTGAGATATTGGGGATTAACTTTTGAGTGGAGCCATGGAAAGACTTGTTAGTGCACTAAAAATTGTATTCAAGAATGACTAGCCATTGAATCTTCATGTATGGAGTGTGTGTAGGAAAGAAGAAAAAAAAATGATAGTAAATGTATGTACAAAATGCACACCTCAAATTTTTATTAATTTGTGCTAATGAAAATATAGAAGTGCTTAATTGAAAAAGGGCTATGTTGAATATGAATTGTGGCAAGGGAATTGGTTAAGAAGAATATGTGTTGATTTGTGAAGGTGGTGTATTAAAGTGCTTAGGAGGGTTAGTCACTATTCCTAAATATATCCTACCCGTCCCTTAACCTACATTACAGCCTTAAAAGTCCTAATTGATCCTAGTTTTGGCTAACTTGAATTAGTGGAGATCTACACTAAGGGCAAGCTTATGGTACGACCACCAGATGCATATGAATTCTTTGTGAGAGTGAGTGAATTTGTTCAATTGTGTGATGTCCTTAAATAATGTTCAAAAGCATATTTGCATGTGAGGACTAGTTATATTCACTCTTTTGTTGTTGGTGAGGGCACATGATCTCATGAATGATTGGTAATGTCGTAACTTTCTTGTTGGGTAGGTGCGTGAATTGAGAGGGCTTAGTGTTTGCAAGTCGGCTCTTGATGTTGGGTGGTTGCAATTAGGTTGTTGGTATTATTGATTAAATTGTTATACTTGGGCATGTTTAAAGAAGGGAAAGAATGTGAAATTTTGTATGTTCATACTTGATTGCCGGTATCGATCATAGTTAAGGGGCAATGTGTGTGATTGAAAACTAAAATACTCCTTGTTAATGAAATGTGTACGTGTTGAAGGATATTGCTCGAGGGAGAGCAAGAGTTCTAAGTGTGGGGTGTTGATGCGTGGCTAGAATCCATGGTTTTAAGCATTATATACCTTACATTTTGTGTGCAATTGTGATAAAAATACATGTTATATGTGCATAATGGAGTCTATTTCATGTGTAGGTGAATTGGGAGATGGGAGCCGAGCTAAATGGATGCATAAACGTCAAAAATACGCTCAAGAGTCGAAAAGGAGTGACCCGGGCTATAGCCGGATGTTTTGGCCTTAAAGCCAGGCCAACCCTGGCTATAGTGGGGCGTTTTAGCCATAAAGCCAGGCCTAGCCTGGCTATAGTGGGGCGTTAGAGCCATAAAGCCAGGCCTAGCCTGGCTATAGTGGGGCGTTAGAGGCTTAACGCCTGGGGTCCCTGGTCCGGTAAATTTTGAGTTTTGAAGGTTTTAAGTGTTTCCCGGTTTGAATAGAAGTCTCCTACACGTTTAGGGTTTTTCCCAAACATATAAATAGACCCAAAAACACAACTTTGAGGGAGATTATTCACGATTTAGAGAGGATTTTCATGCAAGGGATTCATGTGAGGGGATTTGACGTGGAGGAACACACACCACGCTTAAGGAGGCTTCTACCTAGTTTTTCTTCTCTTATCTTCCTTTAATTTCATACTTTATTAGTTCTAGAGTTTTGGGTGCTACATGAACGTTGTAGTTTGAAGCTTGGATTGTTCTTATTGTTTTATAATATTGGTTTATTTATTTAATCTTGCACTTAATTATTTGATTGCTTGATCACCAATTGAATACTAACTACGAATCTAGGATTGAACTCGGGAGAGGAAATTCTAGATTGCACATAAGATTGGGTAGAGCAAGATCTTAACCCTTCATGGGAGCGGATTTGCGATTAGGATAGGAATATACCTAACCGCCTTGCTTGGTTATTATACGGGAATTATTAATGGGTTCTTGTTAATCCTAATTTCATAGGAATATAGGCGTTAGGTTAGCTTGAATAGGCGAGTTGTACTTCGGGAGAAGGCTACGAGCAATATTAACCTCGTNAGCTAACCTATAGCTCTAGAATATCGGGTCTCATTCAATTCGTATCAAAAATCTCGCCAATTATTTCGTTAATTTCATAGTTTACTATTCTAGATTAATTTTAATTAAATATTCATTCTTTAGTATTCGCTTGAATAGATTAATTGTTTGGGTTTAATTTAGTTTATAGTTAATAACAAGTCCCTGTGGGTACGATACCTTGACTTACAATCCTATATTACTTGTCGACCACGTATACTTGCGTGTGCATTTGGGACCAACAATCACGTATTTTTTGAACCACATAATCAAATATAATTGTAATTACCATTTCCCGGTAAACAGTTTGGCGCCCACCGTAGGGCTAAAAATAATAGTGATTGTTTTAGTTCTGGTTTGCTAACGCAAGTTATTCTTCACACTTTTTCTTGTCCAAGAATCTTCAATTTCAGGTCAGAAAATGTCTAACTCATTGAACGCACATGAAAACAACGGCCCTGAGGATCACGGACCGCAAGAACTTGTGCTCAAACGGGCCAAGGTGTCCAACACCGCGAAAGAACGAACTCAAAATTGTATACCTAAAAGAATGGTTGTGTTCAGAGAAGAAGATTTAGAAGCCCTTCCCCAACCACATAACGATGCGCTGGTAATTTCTTTTCTCTTGAATAGCGTTCAAATTAAGTGTGTGCTCGTCCATCTAGGTAGCTCAACTAATATAATCAGATTACGGGTAGTGGAGCAGCTGGAGCTGCTCGACCAAATCGTACTCGATTCTAGAGCCCTCAGTGGGTTTAACATGGCGAGAAAAGCGACAAAGGGGGAAATCCTCCTCCCAATCAATGTGTTCGGTAAAGTTCGGGGCACCAAGTTTCATGTCATCGAAGGAGACACGACATACAAAGCCCTGCTTGGAAGGCCATGGATACACGACATCAGGGCGGTACCATCAACTTTCCACCAGATATTGAAATTCTGGACTATATAGGGCATAAAAATGGTGTTTGGCGAGCAGCACGCGGCAAAGGAAATGTTCGTAGTGCACGGCATGTCGTCAGAGCCCATATACTCCACCTCAGAGGGGTCGGGATGTAAACGGGTCCCCGAAGATGATGGCGAAGACTTTCTCACTCCTTGAACCTTCGTTGCCCCTGAAGAATCGGATACAACAAAATCAACGGTCGAAGAGCTGTATCAAGCTGTTTTGGTGAAACACCTACTAGATCAAAAGATATACCTAGGAACGGGATTAACACCCAAGCTCAGGAAAGAACTCATTCAATTTCTTATTGACAACATTGATTGATTTTCTTGGTCCCACTTAGACATGAAAGGGATCTCCCTGGGAATAACCACCCATCGACTAAGCGTCGACCCCAGGTTCAAACCGGTGAAGCAAAAAAGGAGGCCTCAATCTGAGGTAAAGCATACGTTCGTCAAAAACGAGGTACCAAAACTCCTCAAAATAGGGTCCATCAGGGAAGTAAAATATCCCGAGTGGTTGGCCAATGTAGTAGTGGTCCCCAAAAAAGGGAACAAATTAAGAATGTGCGCAGATTATAAGGACTTAAATAAAGCATGCCCGAAAGATTCATTCTCACTGCCCAACATCAATCGATTAATCGACGCCATGGTTGGCTACGAGATTCTCACCTCTCTCGACACCTACTCCAGGTATAATCAAATTCAAATGAACCCCGAGGACAGGGAAAAGACTTCGTTCATCATGAAGTATGGCCCATACTGCTACAATGTAATGCCCTTCGGGCTAAAAAATGCGGGGTCCACATACCAACGCTTAGTTAATAAGATGTTCGAACATCAAATAGGAAAATCCATGGAAGTTTACATTGATGACATGCTAGTTAAGTCCCTGCGAGCAGAGGATCATTTGACTCATTTGCAGGAGACTTTCAACATCCTTAGAAGCTACAACATGAAGCTCAACCCCGAGAAATGTGCCTTCGATGTAGGTTCGGGAACATTTTTAGGCTTCATGGTATCAAATAAGGGGATTGAAATCAACACCGACAAAATCAAGTCCATCGAAGAAGTCACAATAGTAGCAATGTAAAGGCCGTACAGCGGTTGACCGGGCGGATAGCGGCGTTAGGACGATTCATCTCGAGATCATCAGATAGGATCCATCACTTCTTCTTCCTACTTAAAAGAAAAACAACTTTGAATGGACCCCAGAGTGCCAACACGACTTGGAAGGGTTAAAGCGGTATCTCTCAAGCCCGCCTTTGCTCCACACCCCGAAGGAGGACAAAATGCTATACCTATATTTGGTAGTGTACGAGGTAGCGGTAAGTGGCGCGTTGGTTCAAGATGATAAAGGTACGCAATTCCCTGTCTATTATGTGAGTCGAACCCTGGGGGATGCTGAAACCAGGTATCCACACTTAGAAAACTTGGCTATTGCATTAATAAGTGCTTCTCGAAATTTGAAGCCTTATTTTAAATGTCATCATATATGTGTTTTAAAAACATATCCTCTTCGAAATATATTGCATAAACCTGAATTGTCAGGCCGACTGGCCAAATGGGACATCGAGCTCGGGGGTACGATATCAAATATCAGCCCCGAACGGCTATGAAGTCCCAAATTTTTGCGGACTTCGTGGCCAACTTATGCCCGCACTTGTGCCCAAGGTAGAAAAAGAACTTCTACTAAAAAGGCCGCATCATCGGGGGTATGGACCCTATTCACCAATGGTGCCTCAAACGTGAAAGGATCCGGGCTCGGCATAGTTCTGAAGCCACCTGCAAGTGGTGTGGTTAGGCAATCTATAAAAACTGCAAAGTTGACTAGCAACGAAGCTGAGTATGAGGCTATGCTTGCAGGTCTCGAATTAGCCAAAGTCTTGGGAGTGGAAATCGTCGAAGCCAAACGTGATTCCCTTCTGGTAGTAAATAAGGAAAACAGGGGCTTCGAGGTTCGGGAGGACAGGATGCAACGACACCTAGACAAACTTCAAACCACTTTGAATCGTTTCAAAGAATGTACTCTAGTTCACATACCTAGGGAGAAAAACAACAAGGCCGATGCACTCGCAAACCTGGGATCATCCGTTGAAGAAGATGCCATACTCCTCGGGGCTGTTGTTCAGCTATTCGAATCGGTGATCAAAGAAGGCCATGCCGAAATCAACTCCACCAGCCTGAGATGGGATTGGAGGAACAAATATATCGACTATTTGATAAGTGGGAGGCTACCCACGGATCCAAAAGAATCAAGGGCCCTTCGAACCAGAGCAACCCAATTTTTACTCGACGAGAACGGAGCTCTATACAGGAGAACCTTCGATGGGCCCCTAGCAGTATGCTTGGGACCAGGAGACACTAATTACGTGCTCCGAGAAATCCAGGATGGCACATGCGGAAATCACTCCGGTGCCGATTCTTTAATTAAAAAGGTGATCAGAGCAGGTTACTGCTGGGACAACATGGAAAGGGACATCAAAGAATTCGTCCGAAAATGCGACAAATGTCAAATATTTGCGCCAATGATCCACCAAACCGGTGAACAGTTGCATTCAGTCTTATCACCATGGCATTCATGAAATAGGGAATGGACATAGACAGCCCCTACCAACGGCACCAGGTAAAGCTAGAATTATTCTGTTTATGACTATTTCTTAAAATGGGTGGAAGCACAGGCCTATGAGAAGATAAGGGAAAAAGAAGTCATCAACTTCATCTGGGATCGCATTATGTGCCCATTCGGGATCCCCTCTGAGATAACTTGCGATAACAGGAAGCAGTTCATCGGAGGCAAGATAACAAAATTTCTCGAGAATCACAAAATCAAAAGAATCCTATCAACGCCCTACCATCCATGTGCAAATGGTTAGGACGAGTCCACAAATAAGACCGTCATTCAAAACTTGAAAATAAGTTAGAAACTGCAAAAGGAAAGTGGATAGAAATGATGCCCGAGGTGCCTGAGGTGCCTGAGGTGGAGAGACATGATGCCCGACGTCTCTAAATCGATCACAGGAGACACACTGTTCTCTTTGGTATACCGGGCCTAGGCTTTGATACCGGTTGATGTTGGAGATTCAAGCGAAAAATTTTGACATGCCACCGAAGACTCAAACAATGAGGCCATGACTACGACCCTTGAACTATTAGATGAGAAGCGAGAAGCTTCGCTGATCCAAATGTCCGCCCAAAAACAAAGAATCGAAAGATACTATAACCGAAGAGCAAACCTCCGACATATCGGAGTCGGGGACTTAGTCCTAAGGAAAGTCACCCTAAGCACTCGAAACCCTAATGAAGGGAAGCTAGGATCGAGCTGAGAGAGACCGTACCGCGTCCTCAAAGTAATCGGCAAAGGATCCTACAAGCTCGGCACCATGAAAGGCGAGCAACTTCCAAACCATTGGAACATATCAATGCTCAAATGCTATTATTGCTAGGGTACAATCCTCTCCCTCTTTCCTTCAAATTTCACACTAACCGAATGCGTAGGTATGCGGTTAAAAGCAATCAAAGCGCCCCCCTCCCCAGCTCGTAGGCCTTAGCATTTAAAGCATGCGTTGCGCTCTTTTTCCCTCACGTTGGATTTTATCAAAAATGGGTTTTACCGGCAATGTTTTTAACGAGGCAACATCCATATGCTACCTAAGGAGAACTCGCCAAGTATTCGAGGGTTCTCTTCGACCAACCTCGAATACTGAGGGACATCCCCCCCTCCTCGGGAATTCACCTCCTCGAATAGACTAAAAGATGCCAAAGAGGGTATTGACAGGAGAACCATGTATCGGACCGAACAGTCGAATGAACCGTGTCCGCATAGAAAAATCGAACCCTCGATGGTAAAAATATGTATACTTGTACCAAGTAATCAGAGAAGTACCTTCTATCATCAAAAAGTTCCGCACAACAAAGAAGTTTGAAATTTTCACAAAAGACAACCCCAGGGCCAAAAGTTTATCAAGCACTCAGGAACTGTCCTCGACAGTCTCCATCGAGTCACCAAAAATGAGAGGTCGTAAGACCCCAGGGCCGGAAACTTTGAGCTCATAAGCCCTGCTCGAGGCAATATCAATTCTGACTCGGGGACTGTCCTCGACAGTCAGCTTATCAAGTCACCTTACTCGAAGCCGTAAGACCTCAGGGCCAGAAACGTCAAACTCATGAGCCCTCCATGAGGCACTGATGTAAGCTCTCCACAAGGCAGTATCGCATCCGTAAGACCTCAGGGGAGGTAACTTCGAGCTCATAAGACCTCCACGAGGCAATATCAACATCATAAGCCCTCCATGAGGCAACATCAACTCTGACTCAGGAACCGTCCTCGATAGTCACCCTATCGAAACACCAGAAACTCAAAGCCTTAAGACCTCAGGGTTGGCCACCTTGAGCTTGTAATCCCACCATTAGGAAACATCAAAACTTTAAGACCTCAGGCGAAGTTGTACCGACCTAAAGCGTAAGAGCCCAAGTCGCCGCTACATCAAAGGTTGTACCGACCTAAAGCGTAAGAGCCCAAGTCACCAGCTAGTCGTATCGACCTTACGCGTAGCCTAAGTCGCCAGCTACAGGTCATACTGACCCAAAGCGCCTCAGGTCATGCACAAACTTGTAAGACCTTAAAAAAGGCATAAACCCCATATCAAAGTCAAGGCTATATATCAAACTTGTAAGACCCAAAAGGCATACCCTCGATATAGACGCTGTGGCTAGCTCACTCGGGGATTAAAAGGCTACGGCCAAATACAATGACCACTGTCATAAGGTTCCGACCAAACTAACGCGACTCGGAGACGTCCGACTGTTTCCATAAAATCACAGGCTTCCAATTACTTCGAAAAACTTCGAAAAGAATTCGTTAAAGGTCGTACCAACCTAAATCGTAAGATCCCAAGTCGCCAGGTACATCAAAGGTCATACCGACCCAAAGCGTAAGAGCCCAAGTTTCCAGCTAGTCGTATTGACCTTACACGCAAGAGCCCAATTCGCCAGCTACAGGTTATACCGACCTAAAGGGCCTCAGGGCTAATTTGAAAACCTGAGGGCCGTTGAGCTCGAGTCGAAATCCGACTCGGAGACTAAGCTTGATATAGTTAACTAAAGCGCCTCAAGGACAAAAAAGTGTAAGAGCCCAAGTCCCGCTACATTAAAAGTCGTATCGACCTTACGCGTATGAGCCCGAGTTGCCAGCTACAGGTCATACTGACCCAAAGAGCCTTAGGGCCGATTTGAAAACCTGAGGGCCATTGAGCTCGAGTCGATACTCGATTCAGAGACTAAGCCCAAAATGGTTAACCAAAGTGCTCAGGGACAAAAATCGTAAGATCCCAAGTTGCCCGCTGCATTAAAAGTCGTATCAAGCTTACGCGTAAAGGCCCGAGTCGCCAGCTACAGGTCATACCGACCCAACTCACCACAGGGATGATTTTAAAACCCGAGGGTTGTGGAGCTCGAGTCGAAACCCAACTCGGAGACTAAGCCCGAAATGGTTAACTAAAGCGCCTCAGGGCCAAATGCATAAGAGCCTAAGTTGCCAGCTACACCGAAGGTCATACAAACCTAAAGCGTAAGAGCCCAAGTCACCAGCTTAAAAGCCTCAGGGCCAATTTATTACCCCAAGGGTTTCATCTCAAAGTCCAATTCATCGGGCTACCTATCGGCAAGCAAATCAAACCAAAGAATCCTCCATATACAAACCAAAGAATCCTTCTTATATATATATATATATATATGTGTGTGTGTGTGTGTGTGTGTGTGTGCGCGCATTACGAATACATATTTACAACACTCCCACATAAGTTTTATGCAAGCAACAAAATAGAAAATCTAGTCTACTCTCGAGACCAGCTCCCTCAAAGGCCCCTCATACTAGCTCCCACGGCGGCCTTCAAATATCAGCATCACAGTCTATTCCAAAAATCAAAGGAAAGACAAGAAATGACGAAGAACAGAAGCCTTTATATATAGTGAAGGTTCACAGAGGTGTATTTACAAGGCTCATGCCTGGAGCTCTTACAAAAATAAAGAACAAACAAAACCTAATCTACCACCGGGGTTGTTCCTCCAACGGCTCCCTCGGAGGTTGTGCTTTTGGCAGCTTGGCCTTCGGCCCCCAGGTCTTCAATGGACTCTTTCCCCTCGGGGACTTTGTCCTCATCTTCATCATCTTCCGAGCCACTGCTGTAATCGTCTTCAGAAGCAAGCAGTGCCTCCGAGTCCTTTCCTAGGGTCTTCGCCCTCTCGATCTTATCAGACAAATCAATGCCCCCTGCATGTATACCCCCGAGAGCCTGCCTCCGGGACTTTAATCGGGCATGCCCCAAGGCAAGGGTCATTTTTTAACTCGGGGAATAACAGTAAGACCTCGATGAGGAAACATCAAGCTTATAAGACCTCATCGGCAAGCATCAAAATTCAAATCACAAAGTAAAGACAAAGACAAAACGAAAGATCTCTTTTATATAAATAATGGTACTAAGGTACATTTACAACGCTCCCACATGGAGCCTTTTCTGAGACCTAGTCTGTCGTTATTATCGGGGACTTTGCCTTCTCCCCCTCGGGGGATTTGCCTTCATCAACCCCTGGGGACTAGCATCCTCGCCAGCTCTTTTCTCTTCATCTTCGACATCAACTTCATCGTCGGTAGAAAGGAGGAGCTGGGCATTGATCTCGTCTACCTTAGCCTGCTCTATCTCTTCCGAGAGACCAAAGACCTTATCATGAATCTCCTCGAGGGTCTCCCTCCGAGATTTGCATCGGGCATGATCACTGTTTCTTCGCTCTCGATGGAAAGCCTCCCCCTCAACTCCTTCTGAACATCTGTAGCGTTTGCAAAATGGTGCCCATTCCCATCGGTGTATTTTCCAACGTCTCGCAGATGGATTTCCGGACCAAGAACAGCTTTGGCTACGCCCTTGCTAGTATCACGACAAAGCATGATGCCCCCTAAATTAGGAAAGCACTCAAGAACTTCAAGTGGGAGGATATTGAGACTCCCACGGTAATTTTTGCCTAAGACATATATATGTGAAGTTACTTGGACTCGGATTCAGGGAAAAGAAGGATTGGTGAAGCATTTCCCAACATCGAAATTTGTTTGTGACATGAGGGAGTATCTTCGAGTTCTCTTCTCTCTGCCAAGGAATGGCCTGACCGGCTCTATAGATAGCTATATATCCTTTAGATGAGGGGATTCTCACTTGTACCGCCTTCTCCCAATGGCATTCAACCTTCGCCTTTTCAATATCAGTCGCCAGACCGACATATTGAGGTTTGGGCTCGCATCGATCTGATGCAGATGAAGATTTATCAGCCTCAAAATCAGATAACGTTTCATAGGATCCAGGGAGGCACTCCTCAACGTGAGGGGGAACTGTCGTTTCGATCTTAGAAGAGCGTGGAGAAGAAGGGATTTTCTCTTTTTGAGGGACCGTCTTAGAAGTTTTGACCATGACTGCGTTAAAATTTCAGAATAAGAAGAAGAAAACTGGTGAAGAGATGAAAGCGAAAGCTGCTAAGCAGATATTTAAAGATGTTGCAAAGGGTGAAAGTTTGAAAAAGAAGGGTTGGAATATTTATAGAGGTTTTTCCAAGCGTGTTGGAGAAGTTGAAAGGGCGGAAAATAGCGGTCCAGGGGCTTCTCGAGAATCGTGCTCTGTGCAACCTTTCTGTCACATCAGTTGATGACCTCACGCGACTGACGTCATGATGGAGATTTAAAAAAACCAAGATTTCAAGACCGTTCCTTATCATTTCATTCTAAGGAACGCGGGGACTATCTATATACGGAAAAACCGGGGAAGCCCGATTTTTAGGCTTCTGCAGCAGTTCGAGCCTCAACCTCGGCCGTATCGAAGCAGCATCCGAAGTTTAACCCCGAGGTTAACTCCTAGAGGGAGAATATCGAAGGTCCTCTACCTTGGGGCAGTGCAAATAGATGACCAACGTGGAAAGGTGGGAAAACCCTAAAAAACACGTAGTTAAAGCTCACAAAGTACACAAAATAATACAAGCCCGTACCGTGGCATTAAATGGATGTAGCAGCTATTTCTCTTTGCATTAATTACACATGTACTATATTGGGGTTCCCCTCATATATAAAGGGGATCCTTGTTACTTTGTAACACACATGATATTCAATACAAGAACGAGAACATCCTCTGCTCCCTAGCTAAAACATTCTCTACAATTGCTTCATTGATTTATTTCTTCTCATTAATTGTGTTCTTGAATTATTCTTCATTTATTGCTTATTATTGATCATAAATAGGCCATTCTTAAGGCATTCAATACTGTTATATTGTTATCGATAGTCCTCAGTCAAGCTTCTAGAGCTCGACCTCGAGGACCTTCTGACCACCCCCGAGACCAGTCTCTCCGTTACCCGGTTTGCGTAATCACGTTTCCTTTTGCTCTTATTTCATTCTCCTCACTTCACGTTCAACATCTACTTCCTAAACAATTGGTATTAAAATAGATCACGTATTTTTAGAACCGTATAATCAAATAAAATTGTAAATACCATTTTCCCGGTAAAACAGAATGCCCGCGTTGTCTCGCCACACGCGCACAACAATGTTCCCACCTTGTCTCGCCACATGTGCAACCCACATATACATATCCCTCCTTGTCACGCCGCATGTTCAATATCAATAGAAAACACGACACGGCAGAAACCTCGTGCAAATCCCCATATCAACAACCGCACGACAGAAATCTCGTGCATCACAATGACCACAACAAGTACAACTACAACAATGATAATGATACCAGATACAGTAAATACATCAACTCAAGAACCTTCGATCACAAGAAAGGCAAGTCTAGTTCATAAGGAATAAGCACAACAAAGAATACTAGGCATAATAAGGACAACTCAACAAGGAAGAAAATGGCATGTAACAGTCATACCCGAATTGCACGATTTAACAACAAGAAATTAACACGAATCCGGAAATTTAAAATAAGGGCAAGTCAACTAAGATTTAATATAGCTAACCTACCTTTAAGGTTGAGTAAATTTCGAGGATATTCAACAGTTTCACTTAAGGGTAAGCAACAGGAAGATAACCATAACTTTAATTAAGACTAAACAATTATAGGGTGGTGATGAAAATTTACAAATAGAGATACACAGTTATGAAGATATAGCATGATAGTAAAAGGGATGAAATCTTCAGTTTAGTCAATTTAGAGTCAAATAGGCAATAAAAGTGAATCAAAAAGAAAGAAATTCTAAATTAGGCAAGTAAAGATGAAACTAGAAATTAGGAACTAAATCATCTCAAGTAACAAGTTCTTACTCAGTGAGTATAAGGACCTAAAATTCCTAAAGGGCCAACTTTCCACAAATAAGTCCGAGCACGCACTCGTCACCCCGCGTACTGAACTACAATCAACATAGAAGACTCAAATTCTAAGGGGAAGTTTCCCCCACACAAGATTAGGAAAGATACTTACCTCAAAGATGACCAAACCGATACTTTAAAATTGAACTTCTCGGGTGAAAAGACCTCCGGACGGCTCAATCTAACCAAAATGATTTCAAAACATAAATAAAACACATAAGAAACAATTCCAGATCATAAAGTCTAAATCTTTAACAAGATCCAAAAATCGACCCAAAACTCGGCCCTAGGGCCCGCACGTTGGAACCCGACAATTTTTAAAAAACTCGAACACCCATTCCAATATGAGTTCAACCATAAAAAAATTTCCAAATTCTGATACCATTTCGTCCCTCAAATCATGATTTTTTCATTTTAGAAATTTTCTTCAAAAACCAACATATTCCCCAACTAAACACACAATTTAATGATAAAAACAAAGATTAAATCATTGAATATATGTAATTCTAAGTTGAAAAACACTTACACAATCGAATTTCTTGAAAACCCCACCAAGAATCGCCCAAAACCGAGCTCTACAAGTCAAGATGTGATAAAATGGTATAACCCTCGATTTGAGAATATTCTGCTTGCCCAGGTATTTATTCATCGCGATCGCGAGAGAAGTGATTCGATCGCGTAGAAGAAAATAACTACTAGCCCAAAATATGCTACGCAATCGCGAAAGATCTTATGCGATCGCGTATAAGGGATAGACATGCTTCTACGATCGCAAAGAAGGTCATGCGAGCGCGAAGAGTAACGAGTACCAGTGCTCAAGGACTGGTTTCTACTATGCGACGCGGAACAGAAGAGGCGAATGCGAAGAAGGAAAAGTACAGAGCTACACGATCGCGACAACTATTAAGCGAACGCGTAGAAGGAAATTGAGGCGATCAGCAGAGACGCATCACAATCACGAAAGGAGCATTGCGATCGTGATGAAGACCATCAGACACCAGAACCAGCAGTTCAAAAATAGGGAAAAATGACCTGTAGCCCACCCGGAACACACCCGAGGCCCCTGGGACCCCATCTAAACACACAAACAAGTTCTACATCCTAACCTGGACTTGCTCGGGGTCCCAAATCACATCAAACAACGATGAAACTATGAATCGCACCAGGAATCGAGCTTATGAACTTTCGAATCTTCCAACTTCTAAAACTCGTGCCGAAACCTATCAATTCAACCCGGAATGACGCTAAATTTTGCAGACAAGTTTCAATTGACATCACGGAGCTTCTCCAACTCTCGGAATCACATTCCACCCCCGATATCCCAAAACGTCAACTAGGGGTCAAACTTCTCCATTTTTCCAAACTTCAACTTTCGCTGAAATGCCTCAAATTACCCTACAGACCTCTAAATCCAAATTCGGACGCATGCCTAAGCTCAAAATCACCATACAAAGTTGTTGACATTATCCAAAACTTATTCCGGAGCCGTTTACACAAAAAGTCAAATTCCGGTCAAATTTCACTGCTTAAACTTCTAAAAATAGAATCCTTCTTCCAATTCGACTCCGAGTGATCCGGTAACTGAATCCAACCATGCACGCATGTCGATATACACAATGTGAAGCTGTTCAAGACCTTATGCCACCGAAAGGAGCTTAAATTCTCAAAATGACCGGTCGGGTCGTTACATCTCCGAATTCCACAACCAATTACTCCGGCAAGTCCCAATAGCAGAAACAAACGTTGGGAAAGCAGTTATTAAGGCATCGGAGCTCTAACTGTCAAAAAGACCAGCCGGGCCGTTACAAGAATAATTATATAACATTATTATGGATCAAAATCCATAAGAAATAGGTTAAATATTCAAGAACACCAAAAAGAGAAAAGTGAGTTCATATATATGTTATATTGAAGTAAGGGTAGCATGTTTATGAAGTTTATTTGAAGTTAAAATGAAGTATTATAGGAACCCTAAGAGTGGGTCTTGAAAATGATTTTGAGCAAAGAAGAAGATGAATAGCGATGAATTGACATAAATGGAAATGTTTTGAGTTTCTAATGATTCCAATGGACCTGATAACTTAATTGATGAACGAATTGAATCGGGATCGCCATTTGGATAAGATATAATACTAGTTTTTGAAATTTTGTTCTTGCACCTAGGGTTTTGTTGGAGAAGGCAATGAATAGTGACGTGACGATGTTGGATAATTAATGTGATATCATTAATGACTCCAAAATGAGTATCAAATAATAAGAAGTGAATTGAATAGGGTAATTGATGAACCTATTGGATAATTTGGAATGGTTGAAGGCTTGTGGCCGAATAGTGAAGCCTAAACAGATATTTATGAATCTTTTTGTGTTTGTTCTAATATAGTTGGGATATCTAATGGTAGATATTGAATTGTTGGCGACATTTGAGTATTTTGATCAATTGGAGCGGTGTGGTATTATTCGGAGCTTGAATATTGAGGTAAGTTGATTATGAATTACTCTTCATGAGGGATTCTCACTAAAAGTATGTTTTTCGTTTATATGTGATATTATTTTTAAATGTGCATCCATACTTGTGGGATAAGTGGGAAGGATGTCAGCATGTGTTTCTAAGTTTGTTGCTTACGAAGTGTCATGCAATTTTATAAAAATCTTTTTTACTAAACTTGTTTGCAAGATGACACTTTAAGAAAACATTATATAAGTTTTATTAAAGATTTTTCTTGATAAAAGTATAAAATGTTTATGTCACGACCCAAAACCAACCCAGTTGTGATGGCGCCTATCGTGGAACTAGGAAAGCCGACACATCCTCAAGAAATTCGATATTTCATTAAAAAAGCTAGATAATAGCCTTTTTCAAAATGAATTTCATAAAAGAGGTAAACTTAAAACCAAAATGCGGAAAATAAAACCCCGACATCGGGTGTCACTAAGTCATGAGCCAATACTACAACTGTTTTGAAATATAACAAGACATCATAGTCTGAGAATAGCCAAAATACACTAAAAGGGAGATAAGGAGGGAGAAAGGCAGGATTGCGATTGCCAGGGAGCTACCTCTCTATCTCCGATGAAATTCCGTGACTGGAATAGTCAACAGCCACTACTGTGGCCTGAGATACCTGGATCCGCACACAAGGTGCATGATGTAACGTGAGTATACCAACTCAGTAAGTAACAAGTCCAAACTATGGATTGATAGGCAGTGACGAACCAAACCTCAACATATAAAAAATTAAATTGTACAGTAAAGTAGACATGCTTTCCATTCAAGTATTCAACTCAGCAAGCAAGGTAAATGCAAATCTGAACAATGTAAAGTAATAAGCTCAGCATATCTCTAAGTGCCAATGCACAAAATGCATGAAAATGTACCATGTACCTCCACTCTCAAGTGCTCAACCACCCGGTACTGTATATGGCCACCCGGCCCAGGGAAGATCCATCCCAAAATATATACACATTGCCGATAAAAGTCGCTCAATACCGAGGAAGGCTATTTTATCCCTATAGAGAAGATCCATCTCCAGGTATAAATACTTCAGACAAGATCCATGTCCAAGGAAGATCCATCCCTCAAAATATCATATGCGCTCGCTGGGGGTGTGTTACAGACTCCGGAGGGGATCCTACAGCCCAAGCGCTATCACAATCATCAACATAACTGTTGCGGCGTGCAGCCCGATCCCATAACTATCACTCATAATCAAACTCTCGGCCTCACTCAGTCATCACTCTCTAGTCTCATACACGGGGGCTCACAATGCCATGAAACTAGCTCGAAACAAGGATATGATGTGCCAAATAATAATAACTGAGACTGAGACATGATGATATGCATGAATAAGACCGAGTACAGAATATCAATGAAACTAATGAGATGAAACAAGAAACGGCCACTCGGGTCTCAACAGTATCGGCGTGAAGCCTAACAGGATATCTAGCATGATTTACAACACATTTACTTAATCACATGATAGAAACACAGATATCAGCAAGAAAGAATCACTAAGCGGTGCCATGGAATGAACCAAGTCATAATTCTCAAGGTGCATGCCTGCACGCCCATCAATTGACATATGTGTCACCTCAATACTAATCACATAACACGTAGCCCGGGTTTCGAAACCTCGAGAACCAAGTTTGGAAGCGTTACTTACCTCAATCAAGCCAAAATCCTACTCCGCGACGACCTTGCCTCTCGACTCGGCCTCCAAACGTCCTGAATCTAACCAAAAGCAATACAATGTAGTCAATATAGGCAAAGGGAACAATTCCACACGAAAAATTATCAATTTTAACAAAAATCCCGAAATTCACCCAAACTCGGCCCTGAGGCCCACATCTCGGAATCCGACAAAAATTACAAAACTAGAAAGCCCTTTCACTCACGAGTCCAACTATGCCAAATTTACCAAAATGTGACCTCGTTTGACCCCTCAAATCCCCAAATCAAACTCTTCAATTTCCAAGCCCTAATTCCCTCAATTTCATCTCTAATTTCTACTAATCACATGCTTAAACAACTGAAAATTATCATAATCACGAGTATTAAGCTCAAATATTTTACCTCAATGTAAACCCCCTTGATTCCCTCTTCAAAACTCTCCAAAAAGCTCCCAAAACCGATTAGAAATTGTGATGAATGACCAAAATTTTGCGAAAGCAACAATTTATACCTTTTGTCCAGTACTTCCGCAACAGTGGTCCATCAGTCGCTTTTGCAACTCCGCACTTGCGGAAAATCCATCATAGGTGCGGTCCTCACTTAACTCCCCAGAATCCGCTTCTGTGGTCCAATCCTCGCACTTGTGGTCCCGCAGATGCTCTCCAATACTCGCACCTGCGCATCCAGCCCAAACCACTCCTGCCCGCATCTACGAGCCCCTTTCCGCTTTTGCGGACCTCGCACCTGTGCTCCCCCTTCCACAGGTGCAGAAACATCAACTGCTTGATTCCATCACCAAAGTCTCCGCTAACCATCCGAAATCATCTCGAGGCCCTCAGGACCTCAACCAATAACATCACAAGTCACATATCAACATACGAACTTAGTCGAGCCCTTGGAACACTCAAAACAACATCAAAACATCAAATCAACCTCGGATTCAAGCCTAAGAATTTCTAAAATTCCAATTTCCGGAAACGATGCCGAAACCCATCAAACCTCGTCCAAATAACCTCAAATTTTGCACACTCTACGAACCTACTCCAAATTCCGGAATTCCATTCCGACCCCGATATCTAATTTTCCATTGCCGACCGGAGATTGAAAAATTTTCAATTTCGTCAATTCAAGCCTAATTCTACCACGGACCTCCAAATTACATTCCGAACACGCTCCTAAGTCTAAAATCACCTAACAGAGCTATCTAAACCATAGGAACCCCAATCCGAGATTGTTTGTTCATAAGTCAACTTTCACTTGACTTTTCCAACTTAACTTTCTAAATAAGAGACTAAGTGCCTCATTCCACTTCAAAGCCACTCCGGATCCGAACCAATCAACCCGATGCAACATAATAAAGCTGAACAAAGAAACAAAAATGGGGAAAACGAGGCTATACTCTCGAAACGATCGGCCAAGTCGTTTACAGTTTAAATGCTAAAGATATGTTTTCATGAAAAAATATATCTCTTGAAATTTGAACAATAGAGTACCACTTATTGCATCTTTAAAAGATTAATGTTAAATTGCTTAGAAAAAGTTAATCTTTGCTATTATTCAAATGGTTTGGATTGGCCATGAAAATCATGATTTTAAGTCGAGTAGAGTAACACTAATAATTCAGATATTATTTTGTTAATTTGCTTTCATATTTTAATAGATTTTTTAAATTGTATCTTGAGAAATAACATATTTTACTTTGGAATTATAATTTAAAACAGAGTTATGTTATTTTTTAATACAACAAAATCTTAAAATTTCCATTATAATTGCATGGTGTTAATATTGGATAACCTAATTTATTTCTTCACTGAGCCAAAGTAATGTCCATGCTTCGCTAGCTGTGTTTGTCAATAATACCAGGTTTAGCTGGATGAACTCTACGCTTTCTTCCCTCTAGGTTTTTGGAACGAATAACATAAAAATTTAATTAGGAATTTTCGATTTTATATTCTTACAAAAGGCATGAAATCTTAAGTCATAGTTAGGTAGAGTTATCGATGGTTGGAACGGAATCATAGTTATTATTGATCTTGTTGTATCATATAATTCATCAATTTGACTTACATTTTGATTTTCCTGTTGATATATGATTATTTTCCCATAAAAAGGTGATGGATATATTGACCGAATAAAAAGGATCTTGTTAGATAATTAAATCACAAACATACTCGAGTGTCATTATCACCGACACATACTGTGGCAACACTTCTACTTATTTCTTAAGCTTTCTCTAGAGCATTGTTGCCCATGCAATAGTTCTCGCTGCTGTTTTCCATGCAAGTTCCAAACTTCTCATTATCTGCAACATTAACCAGAAAAATAATTTTGTAAGTCTCAAGATTAAGTATTAGTAGCCAGTGTTATATCTATGACTATATCAGAAAGATGAAAATGCTTGTCTCAATTGGTGGTTAATTTAATTTCATGTATAGTCATCAAATTTGTCTATCGAAAACAACTTCTCTACCTAGCACAAGGCAGGGATAAGGTCTGCGTACACTCCACCCATCCCAGACCCCACTTGTTGAATCACACTAGATATGTTATAGTTGTACTCCTCCAACTTTTAATATTGCAGTCATAAACTAAGTTTTGTAACAAAAAAAATAACTCAGCTATACGGTACACCATAGAAAAAAAAAAAAGGTTAGAATATGTTACATCCGGCTGCATAAACACAAGAAGCAAGACAAGTAGAATGAGGCCTCATTTGTTTTTTTTTAAGATTAAGACGTCTGAATCTGAATACACATCTGAATATCAAGATGTGTAATAAGATTAAGACACCTGAATCTGAATACACATCTTAATATATCCAGATGCGTATGAAGATCTGAATAGAAATAATTAAGACTGTTTGATTTTTAACATCTGAATGTATAAAATTCATCTTTATTTGAAAATTAATAAACATAAAATTCAAATAAAATACTAACTTATCTAATATTCTATCAATAAAATATATAATTTTTTTAAAAATATGATAGTTGTTGGTGGTGATGGCTAACGGATGAATGCCGACTAGAGGCGGTGGTTGGTGGTAGTTTTGGTTGATGATGGTGGTTCATACTAGTAGCTAGTAGTGATTAGTAATGATGTCGATTATGATTGTGGTGGTGGGTGATGATAGTTAATAATGGCGGCTAGTGGTAGTAGTTGTGACTGAGAAAGGTGGTGGGTGGGTAGTGGTAGGCTATAATAATGGGCAGCATCGACTGTGGTTGTTGATGGTGATGGGGTGGTCAGTTGAGGTGGGTGAGAATGATATATGGTGGTCGGAAAGGTGGAAACAATGGGTGGTGATGGTCGATAATGGTGGCGTCTATGATTGAGGATGATGGCGGCGTGGTGGTAGTGGAGGTGGTGGTGGTAGTTGATAATGGTAGGTGGTGACGGCAGTTAATAATGAATATGTGATAGGATCTTAATGAAATGAAGTCTCTGTTATAGATCTTAATCATACAGACCTATTCAGACCCATTAAGTGGTTGTGAAGTAAAACAAACAAACACACTTAATGATTAAGATCTGAATAATCAAGATTCAGACTTTAAAAACAAACGCACTTAATGTCTGAGATCTGAATGATTAAGATTCAGACCTCCATTAAGTGCAAACAAATGAGGCCTGAGATTCGTCTAAGGCGTCATTACTTGCAATAAAACAACCAGTAACACATCTAGCTAAGCATATACGACATGTTCCACACCTAATTGTGCATAATGCTACGCACGAGATCACGTTGTTGAGCCATGGAATGCTCTGTTGACATGAGAAGCATTGCAAGGAACAAAAGCACCACAAAACTTCTCCCTGCCATTGATTTTTCTTAAGAGTATAGTAAGTGATATTTATCTTTGCTTGTTGATGTAGAAGTAAGGTTCTCTAGTAAACTATTTATAGAGGGAACATATATTATAAAACCAATGGTTTTTTAGTTTATATTTATGTGTATTTGTGTGGTGGAGATTTTTTGCAAATATGGATTTTGGTCATTAGTATTTGCTGTTTTTCGACTTCCATATTTGAATGCTAGTTACATATTTGTTGTTTGAGGAGTATTTTGATGAAAATAATAGTTTCTGCTGATATAAATTACTACAAAAAATATGTTAAATTATGACAGTTTATTTGTGGGAGTCAAAAAAACTTCCACTATTAATTCATTTTGTGGAATTTTTTTTAACCGACACAAAAAAATTTATTTTATGTCGGTTTTATTGCATAGGTTTGCAGAATCGCCAGGATTCGATAAAAATTTTGGCTTCCATAATTTTATTAACTCCCATATTTAACTCTCATAATTTTATTACCTTCCTCTTATATTTATACATGATGAAAATACTTGTACTTGTTAATTTATAATGTGAGTTATATCCTTTCAATATATATCAGATACTTTTATCATTCCATAAATCCCTTTGCATAAATACATTAAATTGTCATAACGCTTACCAATGTATATCAGCTTTAAATTATTATTTCCAGATTCAACAAAATATTGTCATAACGCTTTAAATTTATATATATATATATAGAGAGAATTTCCCGATTGCGTACACATAATAAGGAACTCAAGTTCTAAGAAGGCTAAAAAAAATATTTTTCTGTGCTTTGCCCCTTAATTCTTGCATGGTTATTGAATTTTCCTGGTACACACTGTTATTTTGTGGCTTGAATTATTTTCTTGTATTTTTAGGAAAACTATAATCCATATAGGTTTAGGAAAACTCATTATCCTAATAGATTTTGGAAAGGAAAACCTATAGTTCTTGTCAGATTGGGAAACCTTTCTCTTATAGGCTTGGGACTATTTGAGATCTATATATAGGGGTTGTAGCTGGGGATCATATAGATTGTACTATGCTTTTCTTCTCATTCATATTGGAAAACTCTCTTTGCTTTTATCCGAGGATTAGGCTTAGCAGAACCTCGTTAAATCCTTGTATTGATTTTTCTTCTCTATTTTGCTTTGTGTGTGATTGTGTGCTAGTTAACCCACGATATTCCGCAACAATTGGTATCAGAGTAAGGTTCGGGTTTCTACATATAATCTAGGGATAAGATGTTTTCATCATCTTCAACAAAGTACGAAGTAGAGAAATTTGATGGGGATTCTAGTTTCAGTCTATGGAAGATTAGGATGAAATCGTCCCTGGTGTTACAAGGGTTATGGAAGGCAATTGATTAAGATTTTTCTGAAGAGATTAAAGAGACAAAGAAGGCATACCTGAATGAGAGGGATTTGAGTGCGATCTTCATGAGCGTTACATATAGCGTTCTTCGGGAAATGGTTGAAGAAACTTCTGCAACAACGGCATGGAAGAAGCTGGAAGATTTGTATTCTAAGAAATCGCTAACAAACCGCCTCTACCTGAAAAAGAGGTTATACAATCTCCGTATGAATGAAGGTACACATGTTAAAACTCATATCGATGAGTTTAATTCAATTATAATGGAACTGAAGAATGTGGATATCAAAATTGAGAGTGAGGATCATGCCTTGATTGTGTTATGTTCTTTACCACCGTCTTATGATACTTTTGCCGATACACTGCTATATGGGAAAGACATCATTCACTGGAAGATGTTACTAATGCACTAAAATCTAAAGAGTTGAAAAAGACCTTTCCAGACAACAGAATTGAGGGCGAGGGTCTTGTGATTAGAGGAAGAACACAATAAAAGGACTTTAACAGGAAAAAGTCAACTGCCAGATCAAAGTCTAGAGCAAGGAAGCAACATTGTTATGAGTGCGGGGAGCAAGGTCACTACAAGAGAGATTCTCCTAAGCTGGAGGAGAAAAGAGGGAAGCAAAAAATAGAATATTCGGAAAATATTGTTGACACTGGTTAATCAGGTTAAAGGGAAAACCTAAATAAATCGTTTAAACATAGTAAATATGATGGAATAACACTTAAAATCAGAGGAAAATTCGTTTTGAAAAAAAAAGGTTAAGAACCCTAGTTATGGAGACGAAGAGACGTTTTGAAAAGATCAGAAAGATTCTCATGGAAAACAGTAAAATAACTCAGAATACTCTTAGATCTGTTACAGATCTAACGAGTCAAGATATAAAAATAGGGTTTTAGAGAAGAACAACCCAGAGGTAGAGAGATTCATGCTTAGAAACCATAGGTTTAGCTGGAACATAGAAAGATCTTACTCAATCGAGCCATAGCGGCTTGAGAAGGGTAAGCACGGACTCAGGGGAGGGAAGTGAACAGCCACTGGTCTCTTGAGGACCTCGAGACAGCAAGAACCCGAGCATGGGAGGAGCCATAGAGGCTAGGGGTGGTAGAGAACCACCATTTTATCGGCGAGCCAGCAGCCGGCGAGGGGAAACTAGGGTTAGGGCAGAGGGAGCTTGAGAGAGAATGAGAGGGTGTGACGGCAGAGAGAATGAGGGAATGAGGGGAGGGGGGTAGGTCATTTAGGTTAATTAAGGTAATGGAGAATCTGGGTCGTTGATCAAACTGGGTCGGGTATTTAGGAATTGGTCTTGGGTATTGGGTATTGCGCTGGTTTAAATAGGTTATAATTGAAATGAAATGGGGCTATTTGTTAAATACCCGAATTAAATTAGTCGAAATAATTTATAACATAATTTCTAATTAAAAAAGAATTCTATGCGTGGAAATAATTTTAAAAAAATGATTACTTGGTATTTAAAAAATATAAAGGACTAATTTCTGGTAGAAAATAGTACAAAATTATATGCATGGGCTATAATTGCAAAGTTATTGCAATTATAGCCAAAAGGTGTCAATTTTTCTATTTATGGCGTAATTTGGTCTTAATAGAACCATAAATTGTAAATTAAATCAAGAAATGCTTTTGAAATCATTTGGCATGAAATTTTGTAATTATTTATTGGAAATAAAATGCTGGACAAATTTATAAAAATGCAGAAAAATTATGGAAACACACCAATTGCAATTAGCATGATTTTGAAGGTATATATGCAATTTTTAAAAATATTTTGGAAAAAATTGGGTATCAAGAGCTGCTCCTCTTTACCCGAAAAGGATGAAAGAGTTGTCGGGTATAGATATGATGGCCAATTTTCACCGAGCGAAATGGTTAGAGAGTTTTAGGCCGCACCCTGGCTTCTGAGCTGCCTACATACCCCTAGTTTTACAGGAATCAGGTTGTATGTAGTTCCGGATTCATCGGCGAAGTATACCGATGAAGTCAGTACAAGAACGGATGCAATATATAGGGATGGGCGAATGAACGGTTCACGGGAGAGGTTAGGTTTGATACAGTTGAGGAACTGGAGCGGGATCGCTCCTGCTGGGATAGTCGTTGCTCGCCGGGTTGCCTGCAAACAAGAATACTACAAGCATATATTGTGCATAATTTAAACATGATGCAGGTTTCCGCTGGACTATGAAAGTTGTTTTCCGACGGTTAGGGATGACGTCCTTAGACCATGATGTCCTGGGCTATGAATTGTTTGATGAGAGATTCGCAGACCATGAAATGATGTTCTCGGGCTATGAAGATGGTGCCTCTGAACTATGACGCCTTTGAATAATGATAATGCAAATTGAGAGAGATCCTCAGGCCATGACATAATGTCTTCCGGCTATGAGGATGATCTCGTTAGACTATGACGCCTTTGGAAAAGTTGCCGATATTTCATCCCATGAGATGCAATAATATGATGTCAACAAGACAAGGCTTAGTCTTGCAACTTGGGGGTAGATTTTGGCCCGAAAGAGGATCGAAGTAAATAAGGCTTCAGACAGCACTTAGTCTCGGTGAAAGTAAAATGGAGGCAGAGTTTAGCCTAATACAGGTATGGAGACAGAATTTAGTCTCATGTAAATGAAGGAAGAAATTAGCCTTATGCAAGTGAAGGCAAAGATTAGCCTTATGCAAGATGGAGGTAGAGCTTAACCTTATGAAAGATGGAGACAGAGCTTAGTCTCATGAAGGGGAGGCAGCGATTAGCCTTATGCAAGGAAAGAAAGAGATTAGCCTTATGCAAATGGAAAGCACAGATTAGTCTTATGCAGATGGAAGGCAAAAATCAGCCTAATGCAGATGGAGGTAGAGCTTAGCCTCATGCAAGATGCGGGACAAAGCTTGGTCCCATGCAAGATGAAGGCAGGGCTTAACCTTATGCAGTAGAATAAATAGCAAATGATAATAGAATTTCTTAGCTGGTAGCAGATTTTGAATTGCGATTGTTTTGAGAATTGTGAAGTTGAAGTGTGTTTATCTTTTGTTCCTGCATTTAAACAAAAATCGTGAGTTCTGTAGATGGGGACGGTCGGTTCACATCCCCGCTGGCTTTGCTTGACTCATTCTGCTTGGTCTGATGATCCTGTTCAAGTTATTGGGGGTAGCGTTTGCTAAACAGAGCTATTTATGAAAGAAAGCATGCATGATTTTGCAAAGACATAGTAGAAAATATATTTTAAGAAATTAGATGAATTGACAACCGTGACACGGTTCAAGACATTGCAACCTCTCATGCTACGGAATTTTGAGGGTCCTCCTCAAAATTCTGCCCCAGTTTCCAATTGCGGTGGGGGGCGGGATGAGATTTTTATTTAATTGTGACCGAACTCATAGGGCTGCCTACATATCCCCTCTTAAACGAGAATCAGGTCGGGCGTAGTTCGGTTTACATCATTCGAGAAAGCATAAAGAGTTACACATAATAGCGCTTGACTGCATCAGAATTGATTGGTTTTGGCCAGACTTCTCCGTCCATTTCTGCAAGTATGAGAGCTCCTCCCGTCACTACTCGATGAACCATATACGGACCTTTCCAGTTGGGAGAGAATTTCCCTTTGGCATCATCTTTATGTGGAAAGATCTTCTTTAACACCAGCTGCACCGGTGTGAACTGTCTTGGATTGACTCTTTTGTTGAAGGATCTGGTCATTCTGCTCTGATAAAGCTTTCTGTGACATATTGCATTCATCTTTTTCCCGTCTATGAGGGCTAGCTGCTCATAATGACTTCTTATCCATTCTGTGTCACTGAGCTCATCTTCTTGTATGATTCTTAAGTAAGGAATTTCCACTTCGGCAGAAATAACAGCTTCCGTACCATAAACCAGTAAGTAAGGAGTTGCCCCAGTTGATGTGCACTGTGGTCCGGTATCCCAGTAAAGCAAATGATAGCTTTTCGTGCCACTGTTTATGTCATTCTATCATCTTTCTCAATATTTTCTTCGTCCATCCAAATCTGATGGTATTCGGCAAAGAAATCCACGAACGACTGAAGTTCATGCTTTGCACAATTGTCAATCAGGATGTGTATGTTTGGAAGGGGGAAATCATCCTTTGGACTAGCCCGGTTGAGATCCCGGTAGTCGACACAAACCCTAACTTTTCCGTCTTTCTTGGGCACTAGAATGATGTTGGCTAACCATGGTGGATATTCAACTACCCTGAGGAACTTGGCGTTGATTTGCTTGGTAACTTCCTCTTTTATTTTCACACTCATATCAGGTTTGAACTTCCTGAGCTTCTATTTTACCCGCGGGCACATTGGATTGGACAACAACTTGTGAGCCACAATTGATGTACTTAGACCAGTCACGTCATCGTACGACCGTGCAAATATGTCTTCATACTCTTTCAAGAATTGGGTATATTCCTCTTTCTCTGATGGGACAAATGGATGCTGATGCTAGTTTCTTTGACATTCTCTGAATCTCCCAGGTTGACTACCTCAGTTTCGTCCAGGTTGGACTTAGGTCTGTTCTCGAAATCCTCAACTTCTCTGACAATTTCATCGGGTATGACATCCTCTTCTTCTGAATCGCTGTCCTTTTGTTGCGTTGTCTCATTGCATGTCACAGTCACCGGTTCATCAAGACAGGAAATAGTAATGATGTATAGATAAAAGTAATGAGAGAAAAACGATAATAAATAAATACTAATTCGTTGAAACGTAAAAGAGATTTTGATAATTTAAACAAACATTTTGGAACATCGGGATTTTATTGGAAAACAGAAAATGCGAAAAGGAAATCATTAGGAAAAATGAAATAAATAATGTTGCTCAGCCTTGCTACCCCGGGACTCGTCGGGCCCTAGATGGTCTGACAGTCCAATTCTTTAGGAATGATCCCTTGATCACAACTTGGATGGTAGGGACTTCCCCTTCCTCCTCCTCAACAATAACACAACAGTCCATGTCTTAATCTTCCAGGAATAGATTCTTCAAAGCTGCTAGAGTTTATTCTTCTTCTGACCCCCATATGATGTCAGCTTGCTGGAAAGTCTGCTCTAAATGTGGTATAGGTTGTTCCAATGGATAGTAGGGACCGCGCCATGGTGGCAACCAGTCTTCATATTCTTTCCAAGTGTATTTGTATCCCGGCCCAAAAGTGGTGCCATGGTGCTTCGATTGTATTGGTTTGGAAATCCCCCGAAGATTCTTACCGAGACCTTTGCTAGGCTCGTACCCACTCCAGTTCAACATTCTTTTGATCTTACTATCCCACCACTTATCCTTGGCTATTGCGTTGACCTGCTCGATGTGGTGATAGGTTTCTCCACCTAGCCTTCTTCTACCTTCAACCACCGGGATGGTCTGGCGACTATAGATAGGGTTGCTTCCATCTCCCTGGATGATTACTTCCTGGTGGTTCCATTCAAATTTTACTGCCTAATGCAATGTTGATGCCACATCCCCAGCGGCATGTATCCATGGCCGTCCCAATAACAGGTTATATGACGCGGATACATTTATCACCTGAAATTCAACCTCGAACCATGTAGGTCCCATCTGTAGACAAAGACTGATTTATCCAATTGTGGCCCTCTAAGAACCATTGAAAGCCTTCACATTCATGGACCCTTCTCTGATCTCGTACAATCCTTTGCTCAATCTTTTGAGTGTTGTCAATGGGCAAATGTTGAGGCTGGATCCTCCGTCGATTAGAACCCTGGTAATGAAACGATCTTCACATTGCACAGTGATGTGCGGTGCCTTGTTGTGACTTAGACCTTAAGGTGGCAGCTCGTCCTCGTGGAAAGTGATCTTGTGACTTTCCAGCACATGTCGTACCATGTTGACCATTTCTGCACTGGTGATCCTATTAGGCATATATGCTTCGTTCAACACTCTCATCAAAGCAATCATGTGCGCTTCCGAGTTCTGCAGCAATGACAGGATGGATATTTGGGCTGGAGTCTTGTTCAGCTGATCTATGACTGAATATTCTTTGGCTTGCACCTTTCTCCAAAGATCATCTGGACCTGTTTCAATGATGGGTGGCCTGTTGGAAGCATGTTTGCTAGACTTTGCCAAGTGTTCAGGTGTAAAGACCCTGCCGATCCTGGTCATCCCCTGTGTGGCACCGGCTTCTTCCATTGGTGCGGCTATCTTCACTTCAAATGGGATAGGTGCCGTGGCAAATGGCATGCCCTCAACCTTAAACGGCACTGGTGCATCCACAGGTGGTGCCACTTCAAACTTGAATGGGACTGACGCAGCTTCCTCAACATCTCTAGACGGCTGAATCTGGACTATGATGGGATTAAGTGTGACCGCTGGCTTCTTTGGGTCATCACCTTCTTTGATCCAGCTAATCGACCCCTCTAGGTCACATTCTTCCTCTATATCTATCATGTTGATGCCTCCCACCCTATGGTCTGGGAGCAGATTGTTGCGGACATTAGGAATAACTTCCTTTACTTGGATGACCTTATTATCAATTAGAGACTGGATTTTATCCTTCAGTGAACGACATTCATCAATTGTATGCCCCCTTCATGCCAGAATGATATGCACAAGTTTTATTTGGGGTTGGCCCATTGAGATGGATTTTCAGGGGTTACAGCAGGGATAGGAGTGACATAGCCAGCAACTTTTAATCTTTGGTACAGTTGGTCAATAGGTTCAACAATGGCAGTATATTGTTTGGGTGGCTTGCGGTCAAAATTGGGTCAAGGTCTTGGAAAATTTTGGCGAGCAGGGGTGACTGGAAGTGAGAGGTTTGAGAGTTGTATGTATGGTAAACGGTGGCTGGTTAGGAATATCTGGGAGACGTGGGTTGATAAGCAGGTAGGGGTAACGGTTGATATGTTGGCGAAGGTGTTGACTGATATATAGGTGGGGGTTCTTGGTATGTGAGTGGAGAAGTTTGGTATACCAACGGGGATTTGGGTCCCTATGCAACCATTACCATCCCTGTATCTTTCTTCTTGGATATACCACCAGACTGCAAGGCTTTGTTGGTGGGTTGTAGTGCTTCGAAATTAGTAACCATTCCGCTCATAATTCCTTCTTCAATTCTCTCACCTAGCTTGATGATGTCAGAGAATTTGTGGTTTTCAACTACCATCAACCTCTCATAATACTGCGAGTCATGTGCCCGGACGAAGAATTTGTTCATTTATTCTTCATCTAGGGCAGTACTGAACTTGGCTGCTTCAGATCTCCAGCAAGTGGCATACTCGTTAAAAGTTTTGGTGGGCTTCTTTTTGAGGTTCTGGATATAAAATACGTCCGGATCATTATCTGTGTTGAAAGTGAATTGTTCCATGAAATCTGAAGCCATGCCTACCTAGTTGGACCACTTCTTAGGGTCTTGGCTGATGTACCAAGACAAATCATCTTCGGTGAGGCTTCTCATGAACAATTTCATGCGATTCTTCTCGTCTCTTCCTACTCCAACCAATTTATCAAAATAGGTTCTCGGATGGACTCCGGGATCACCTGTACCGTCGAACATCTCGATCTTAGGAGGTTTGTAACCCTCTGGTAGTTCAACATCAGGCTGTATGCAGAGATCTTCATAGTTCAATCCCTCAACTCTTTTACTTCCTTCGACGCCCTAGACTCGGCTAGTCAGTCTCTTGAGTTCTTCGGCTATCTTATTAATGAGAATATCCTTCTCACTAGATTCAGGTGTGTAAGAAATGGGTTGGGTGGAGTGAGGTAGAATCTCCACGTATATAGGGTTGTTATGATGGCCTAGCACCTGAGCGTAGAGGTGGTCATTTGTGGAGTTTTGTGGTTCACGAATGATCAATGGGGTGTTTCCTGGAGTGTGGCAAGTGTTTCATTGTGGTGGAGTAGTTTGATTTTTTGGTGGAGTTGTACGTTGGTGAGTTGTGGGAGGGTTCTGTTTGTTTGGGGTGTTCTGAGGAGGTATAGGGTTTTTGGTGTTCGGATGATTGACATCTGGAACACTAAGTGAGAAGGACAGATTCGCCATGTTTTGCAATTGTTCAAGTTCCCCTTGGAGTTTTAACAACCTTTGATCGACTTCTAACATAGCATCATTCTGAACTTGAGTACCTTGATTGTTAGGAGCTTCTGTTCGTTCAGCTGTCATTGTGTTTTCCTTGATATTGTTCAAATCTTCCATTTTGCCTTTGCCTTTATGTGGACTAGGAGGAGGAGGAGGTAGAGGGCCCCTGGATCTTGTGTGATATGTTGATGATGCCATAATGCACGAACCAACCTTTGGGGAGGGGAATAAAAGAAAGAAAACAAAAGCAAAACAAAAGGTAGCCAAGTCAGTGAGGATCATGAGAAAATATTGCAGTATTTAAACACACATTGCAGGAATATAAAAGCGTGTCCTAATTTAGGGAGCCTCGTTGTGCCTGAGGTAGGCCTAGCAACAAGTTGATTTGGAGAACATAGATGCCAATAATTGCCTTATTTCATTAATGTAAAAGTAGATGAATCTGAAACGACACTGAATAAGATAAGTTACTAATGGCACTATTACATTTGAAAAAGCAAGTAAATCTAATCTACTTGGTCCGAGAAGGACCTTCCCCATGCTTGATCTTCTTGGCTCTGTCGATCAGGTTCCCCGGGTCATGCATGCCCAACAACAGGTATACTCTTACTAGATGCCCTCCTTCGCTTCCCTCAGCATTCTGGCAGTCGACGACTCTTTTCCTTGTCTTCGCCTCTAGTTCCATCAGACCCTGCTCCAAATATTCCAAACTCTCATTGGATTTGATAGCCCTTTCCTTCCACTCATTGATCAGTTCCATATCAGTATGTTGTTTCTCCAGATGCTCGGCCTCGAAATCACCAACCCTTTTGGCAGTTTATTGTATTTCACTTGGGCCTCAGCAACTTCGTTTATGACCCTGTTTCCCCCACCGATTCCCGGCTCAACTATCCCTGCTATGCTGTCTTCTAAAAATGATAGGTAAAAGCGTACATACCCTGTGTGGTACCTGTCTGGCTCGATGGTGTCCTTTTCTATAATAACCTTTAGATGCCACATATGCTGAGCTTCACATTTGTACAGGATGTCGTCGTCCTGAAAATTCGCCCTGTAATGACTCATTTTAGAAACTTGCGGTATGACTTGCTTCCTGCTGCCTGTCTCATAACCCTGATGGGAACATAAGGATATATTCCCCTTAAACCGATCAACACCAGGTGCAGAGCGTCCCTCTATTTGATGATGAACTCACTGATACGGAACCATTCGAACATCCATTGAACCTAGTCCCCGGTCAGATTGTCAAAAAAATGCGCCCATTTTGTAGCATTTTCCGGTTGAGCAAACCTGTCTAGGATGTAGGTCATTCTCTTAGGGTGATGGAAGGCTATATGATCATTCCACACCATTCGTGGAAACTCTTGACGATATTGACCCCTTTTGAGATGCTCCAATAACCAAACCTGTAGTAGCAGATTACAACCCTCAAAGTGTTTGATCCCCTTCTGCCAGCGGTCCAAGGCTCAGTATATGTCTGCTATGATCATAGGGATAATGGTATATGTTTGCCCCTCGATCCCCTCCATTAAGGTTTTGGCTGCCATAGCCAGTTTAGTGTGAATCCTGACTCCTTTACTCGGAAATACTATCATACCCAGGAAGAAAATGACACAAAAACCCTACGGTGAATATGACCCAAGGAAGTAATAGAGAATTCATCGTGGAAGATATGATAGGATTTGTTGTGACCGTATCGTTCATAGAGATAGTCAAAAGTTATGTAGGACTCGGTCAGGCACTCTAAATCATCATTTTTTTCAAACCCATCATTTTCAGGAACCCCCAGCGGCACGATTTTCCGGCACCAAAAAACCTGGACTGCCCCAAGGTAATCCCGTGAAACCCCCTATCTTCTCCAAGAGGGGGGGTCATTTATATGTTGCCAAAATGGAACACAGACCTTTCTCTGTCCCAGAACATAGTGGCTGCTTCGATCAACATATTTTTCGGTTGGACATCCAGTAAAGAGGGAAAGTTTTTAGGACCCTCTTTACATGGTCTTTGTCACTTGGCGAAAGGTCTTCCCACCAATCTAGCAAGAATGTTGGTCTTCTATGGACCATGCCGAACCTGGGGACTTCGTGCCTCATTTTCTATAAAATAGATAAGGTTATACCCTTTACCCCTCCGGATTTAACTACTTATACATTAATGATTAGCATATTGGCATTTATTTCTCCAAATTAATGCACAGATCGTGATCGTGTCCGTTGGGATTATAAGAACCTTGGTGGACATTTGGATAAGGCTTAAAGGGTTATTGTGCGGAAATTTCTGGATAATGTTGTATTAAACTCTATGGTTATATGGGTTTTATTGAATTATTGAGTTGTTATTTGTAAAGGATGTAGTGTGCGTGGAGTAGGAATTTGCTTGGTTGCTCGAGGGGTGTGGGTTACTCCCTTGGGTGTTGGTGTGCTAATGGGGCTTAGGTCGTTCGGTCTGCTTGGTCGATTTAATTGATATTTGAGCAGAGTAAATGACCCTTGAGAATGGTTCTAATAGATTCAAGATTTATAGGTAACAGCTGAGAATCTTCGGGATGGGTATTTGGCTGAAATTGAGATTCACGTCGGATGATGTCAAGACTTGGGGAATTTCTATGTCATTATGGATTCCACATATCAGTATCAGGAAGGTGAAGTTAATGTATTTAGACTCGCATGAAGTCTCTTTAGAGTAAGTATTTGAACTGTGGTACTTTTGGGGTGCTTAATAGAACATTTAATGGCGTATCAGCCTTAGGGCGGTGCGGTTTATGCTACGGTCTTGCATGCTGAATTTTGGTGGAGGATTGTGGTAATATGGCGAGTAGAAGAATAAATTTGAAGGTAGTTCGGAAAGAATTCAGAGAAATTTGACAGCGTGGTAGTAGGTTGGGTTGGCATGGTAATGTGTATGATCGGCTCGTTGGGTGCTCATGATGTGGAGAGTTTCTATAGGTGTTTTGTGCTGAGACTCTTGGGTTTTGAAGGCTTGCATAGCTTAGTTGAGTTAGAGGGATTAAGTCCTGTTGGTTTGGTTAAGTGCAGTGGATTTCAGAGGGTTCTTGATGGTCGCTACCATGGTTTGAGATGTATATTACCTAGTGGTGTGTGGGGCATGTGGCGTATTGTAATTTTCTCCAGAATAAAATCAAATGGAAAGTTCTTAGCTAATTGAGTATATAGTTGCTTGCGACTCAGAGTGGATTTTGAGGTTTTTTGTATCTTTCATATGGTGGCATAATGGGTGCAGCGATGTGCACTGTGTTTTGGCTTATGCACGATCTTAGATGACCAGATAGATGATATGGCTTCTAGATATTGCTTGGTCCAGCTGTATTTGGACCATCCCCCCTTCGTTATTGTATTCATTGATGACATCTTGGCGGCCGCGTCCCCCTCTTTCCTCTCCTTTCGGATCGGTCGAGGTTTTTGACGTTATTGGACAACTCATTTCCTTTTGGGATAAAGGATGTGAAGGACTTGAAGAGTCACCACCTAATGAATTAAGGTGCTTTAGGGCACCTANCAAACAAACTTTGTGAACTTAAGCAAGTAGCAAATAGGCATTCAACGTATACACATGGGAACAAATAATGGTTTTGAAAAGATTCGCAGTCTAAGCACACATATGTAGGGGATAGGGGAGTCCTAAGTTGTTTATCCTATAGGATCACATCAATGAAATGCCCAGTAATCACTCCTCAGTGAGCGGATACACGTGGCATTAGCGCACCGGTCGTCATATCCATATCTACCCTTTAACCCACCCTTTAACGGTTATTAAGCGAGTTTATTTAGCGATCTCTATGCATGCTGTTACCCGTCCCTTCATTGTAGTCCTGTAGGAATTTAGGACCTCTAGATATAGGTAGTTCTAGACAGACCCTAAGGTTTTGAAAGGAGAAAATTCTAAGCAATAGGGAAGAACAAATAGGACTAATCAGACTAATGCAGGAAGGAAATTATGAGGCCCAGATTTACCTCCACAAGTAACGCACATAATCAGCACGTTCAAACACAACAACAAGCAGTTTTATTAGATAGGATCCTAAGCAGGAGTCTAAGTGAGCACTCATGTACAGAAATATGCAACTTTATTTTTTATACACTCAGAAGCAGGGGCCTAATCAGTTTGCCTACTGATTTTTAAGCATGTTAATCTTTACACAATTCAGAAGTTGTTTTACCTAAAAGCATGTTGTTCTAGGTGTTACGAAAATGCAAGGATTGTTACCAGTTTTATCTAAAACAGGATAATCATATGTGAGACTGTGTTATACCTTTTCATGAATTGTAGTTTAAACTAGGCGGCGTTATGCAAATGCAACAGAGTCCTAGAGCATGGTATCTAATATGCACATATAAAATGCAGAATAGTTAAGACATAATTTCAGACTGCACAGAATTCCTAAAACATGATTTCTAAATGCACAAAGAATTACAGGATGATTGAAAACATGATTTTGAATGCACAGAAGTAACAAAGTTATATTAACTTTATTATCCTAGGAGTAGGATTTCTAAGTGGTAGGCATAATCATAAATTAAGGACATGCTGTGTGTTGAAGCAGTAAACATGAAAAGCCTTAAGGACATGATATCTAATGCATTCTTGGCATAGTTTGAATGAATATGTTGGTCCTAAGCATGGATTATAATGCAGATATATAGAATGTAAAGCCTAAGGCATAGTAAGTAAATTACAGTAGTAAGAAAACACATTGAGGTTGGAACTTGGATTTAAATCAGAACATACCAGTTAAGTAGAGTAGATACTAAGCGTAGAGCAGTAGTGTGCAATAACTAGCCTTGGCTTTCAATCGGCTAGTTCAGTAATAATAGCAAGTAACAAGAGAGAGAGAGAAGAAAAGCTTTAAGTGTGAGAGAGAGATGTGAACTAATGTCTGTGTCCTTTTTTTTAATGAGAGTAGAAGAGAGCAATCTATATAGTAGTTTGAAATCTAGGTAAATATGGTAAGAGTCAAAATTGTTCAGTAATTGAAGAACTCAGAATCAATTAGAGTAAAATCAGTGAAAGTACTCCCTCAATTAAGGGAGTTAACTTCAAACGGTAAAAGACATGTAACAAAAATAAGGAAAGGGATCATATATGGCTGAAATATAGCTAAGAAAATAATTCAAACACATTACAGGAATAGAGTAAGCGATTAAGGCTAGGTACATAAGGTTCTAATTATGGAAATAACATAAGAATCAATTAGCAGTATAGTCAACCACATAATAAGGCAAGAAAATAATTTAGAAGTCGGAAATCAGTAAAGGGCATCAACCAGAGGAAACCAGTAAAGGATATCAATTACGGGAAATTAGGGATTTAAACAAAATAACATTGATTAAAGGAAATTACTACAAATTTCTGGAATAAACATAGTATAGGCAGGGAGAAGCAAAATCAGGAACCCTAATGAGTGTAACGGGGTAGAAATCACAGAAATTCAAAACATATAATGAGAAACAAACATGCATACAAATCAAACGAACAAATCAGCGTAGACAGACTCAGAACCCACAACTAAGCCAAGAAATTAGGGGTTTTAGCACGGTTAATCAGGTTAAAGGGAAAACCTAAATAAACCGTTTAAAAATAGTAAATATTATAGAATAACACTTAAAATCAGAGGAAAAGTCGTTTTGAAAAAAAAAGGGATAAAAAACCTTAGTTATGGAGACGAAGAGACGTTTTGAAAAGAGCAGAAAGATTCTCATGGAATACAGTAAAATAACTCAGCATACTCTTAGATATATTGCAAATCTAACGAGTCAAGATATAAAAATTGGGTTTCGGTGAAGAACAACCCAGAGGTAGAGAGATCCTGGCTTATAAACCATAGATTTAGCTGGAACATAAAAGATCTTACTCAATCGAGCCATGGCGGCTTGAGAATGGTAAGCACGGAATCAGGGGAGGGAAGTGAACGGCCACCGGTCCCTTGAGGACCTCGAGATAGCAAGAAACATGGCATGGGAGGAGCCACAGAGGCTACGGGTGGTAGAGAACCACCATTGTTACCGACGAGTCAGCAGCCGACGAGGGGAAGCTAGGGTTAGGGCAGAGGGAGCTTGAGAGAGAATGAGAGGGTGTGACGGTAGAGAGAATGAGAGAATGAGGGAATGGGGGTAGGTCGTTTAGGTTAATTAAGGTAATGGTGAATCTGGGCCGTTGATCAAAATTGATCAACGGCCAAGATTTAATCAGATACTAGGTCGGGTAATTTAGGAATTGGGCTTGGGTATTGGGCTGGTTTAATTAAGGAATTTGGGTTGGTTTAAATAGGTTATAATTGAAATGAAATGCGGCTATTTGTTAAATACCCGAATTAAATTAGTCGAAATAATTTATAACATAACTTCTAATTAAAAAATAATTCTATGCATGGAAATAATTTTTTTTTAAAATTATTACTTGGTATTTAAAAAATATAAAGGGCTAATTTATAGTAGAAAATAGTACAAAATTATATGCATGGGCTATAATTGCAAAGTTATTGCAAGTATAGCCAAAAGGTGCCAATTTGGCTATTTATGGCGTAATTGGTCTTAATAGGACCATAAATTGTAAATTAAATCAATAAATGCTTTTGAAATTATTTGGGATGCAATTTTGTAATTATTTGTTGGAAATCAAATGCTGGACAATTTTATAAAAATGTAGAAAATTTATGGAAAAACACCAATTGCTATTAGCATGATTTTGAAGGTATATATATGCAATTTTTAAAAATATTTTTGAAAAAATAGGGTATCAACACTGCCGTACTCTCATAGCCAGGTGGAGCATACTCAACATATTCGAGGATGGTATTACAGAGATTGAGAGAGGAGAAGCTTTATGCAAAGTTCTCCAAGTGTGATCCTTATGTTGTTTTGTAGCAAGTTCTCTTTATATGTTGTAATTTGAGTTTAGATCACCTGTAGAAGTTGGCATGACTATTATAATGGTGAATGCGGGATTTGCAGATGATTTGAGATATTGGATGGGTTGTGTTATATGAGCTTATAAGGGATTTAGCTGAATCTCACTGTGGTATTGTGGCGGTGATAGCGTATGGGCATTGAGAGTTATTGTTTGTCTTGATCTATGAATTCGAGCCAAGTGGGGGAGTCTGCCAATGATAAGTTAGTTGCATGATTAGGTGTTGTGTTGGTTTCAGTTCGAGGTATTCTGGTGAATCAGTTATGACCTGCAGAGGTGGAGTTTGAGAATGACTCGAGTAATGGAAATTTTGGGTACATGTTGTATTATAGTCTATGGGAAAATGGGTTCTATTGAATGATTAAGTTGTATTTGTAAAAGGTGTAGTGTATGTGGAGTAGGAACTTGCTTGGTTGCTTAGGGGTGTGGGTTACTCCCTTGAGTGTTGGTGTGTTGATGAGGGCACATATCGTTCGGTCTGTTTGATTAGTTTAATTGAGATTTTCATAGAGTGTATGACTCTCGATAATGATTCTGATGGATTCAAGGTTTGTGTATAACAATTGGGAATCTTCAATATGAGTATTTGACTAGAAACTGAGATTTACATTGGAAGGTGTCAAGATTTGTGGTATTTCTATATCGTTGTGGATTCTACATTTTGGTATCATGAAAGGGAAAGAATAGTTTAAATTCATAGAAAGTCTCTTTAGTGTAAGTCTTTGAGATGTGGTACTTTGGTGTGCTTAAGAGCTATTCAGCGGCTTATGGGCCTTTGGGCGATGTGTTTTTATGTTAGGGTCTCGCATAGTTATTTCTGGTTGAGGATTTTGGTACTATGGCAAGGAGAAGAATCAATTTGAAGGTAATTCATAAGGAACTCGTAGAAATAGGATATCTTGGTAGTAGATTGGATCGGCATGGTAATGAGCAAGATCTGTTCTTTGGGTGCTTATGATGTGGTAAGGTTCTACGTGTGATTTGTGGAAATGGTCTTTGGTTTTGATGGTCTGCATAGCTTAATTGAGTTGGAGGGATTCAGTCCTGACGGGTTAGATCAGTACGATGGGTTTCAGAACGTTCTTGATGTTCTCTACCATAAGTTGATATGTATATTTCCTACTGGTGCATGGTGCATGTGGCGTATTGTAATTTTCTCCGGAATAAAATCAAATGGAAAGTTCTTAGATAATTGAATATTTAGTTGCTTGTGACTCAGAATGGATCTTGAGGTTTGTCGTATCTTTCATATGGTGGCATAATGGGTGCGATGTGTGGTATAGATTGAGATTGCAGGTGCAATGTCACAATGTGGTTTGAAAGGGGAGTTCTAAATTCTTAGGTAGCATGGATGGTGTCAGATAATCAGATAGATGATGTTACTTCTAGATATGGCTCGATGAAGGTGTAAGTTTCAGAAGATGCACTGTGTCTTGATTTATGGAGGCTTCATTGGTGTGGCAGCACTTTCTATGTTGGTTAGCTGTGGGTATTCAAATTTGGCCTTATAACACATACAAATTGTAGGGGTATTCCTCGTGGGTGATCGCGTATTGGAGAAGTATTAGACATTCAGGCGACGGAGTTGAGATCGGGTATGGTGATTATTGTGCTCTAAGGGTTTGGAGACTGGAAACTCGAACGAGAAGATGATTTCATAATTGAGGGTTCTAGAGACGTAGCCAAGGTTAGTCAGAGGATAGTGTGTATTGTGATTCATTCATGGTGAACCTTCGGAGGGTTATTTGTCTATTGTGCATGACCAGATTGATTTGGGGTTCATTAGTAGGCCCAATAGGGATAGGTTTTTTGCACCGAGTCGGATTGATTGGCTCCATAGTGCTATATTGAGAGGCATGCAAATTAGTGGTGGTTGGGCTTATCTGTGTTCTGAGATGATTTATGAGATACTCTTCCCTGCTACGAGGAGATGTGATTCGTTGTTTTTAGGCACACATGGTGCGGTTCTATTGTGGTCTTATAGCGGCATTTGAGTAAGATAAGTAATTGCATATTGCAGGATTGAGGCATATTGGTTATGTTCTTTCGGGCTTCATGTGGAATTATATCATCTGATTCTCCGTGGTTATGGTAATGCTCTTTGCGTACTTAACGTCGAATTTTGTGTGGTTATTTATTTTGAGCAAGGCGGAGCGAGGTATAATATGGATCAACGCTTTGATGGGGTTTCACATTACAACGAGGTATGTTGAGATATGATCCTTATGTGTTGATTCGTGTGTTTGGGTTATGCGGTGTGTGAGGAGTTCTTAGCACTGCGTTGTGGTAATACGCATTGATCTTGCGGGAAAGTACCCTTGTTTGATGTCATTTAGCATGCTTGAGTCCCTTTGGGATGTTGCATATTATTGCACGGACTGCACTGGTTGGGGCTTTCAGCTGTATTGATACGTCACCCCACTAGAGTGGTTATGGTAGATGAGATGAGGTCATCAAACCTAGAATGGGTGTTACCGGATCTGGTTGCAGTATATTTGGGAGGATATTGATGCTTATAGGCTTAGAAATTTCTACTATATTTCCTGTCGAAGAGAGGGAGTTCCATCACTTGTTGATCCGACGAATGGTTATGGGTTTCTGCATGTTTCTTTCATCATTGGCAGTATATGAAGGTGTTAGAATGGGTCTCTGTTTGATAATAGGTTTATTACCGACATTGGGTTGCTTGACCAGCTGTTGTGATTAGAAGTTATCGCTATGGGTGTTTGAATTACGTGGGATATCATGTGATTACTTCTTGAGTTATGGCTATGGCTGGATACAGTTTGTTCAGCCTTATACAGCGTGTGGATGCGTGATTCTGATCTTATAGAAAAGTTCGGATATGGAAATTGGATTCTAAGGCTTATGGGTGAGGTCGGATGAAGAAATTTCAGATGTGTTGTGTTGTAGGATCTATACGGGACAGGGTGACATGGGATCACCCCCGGGTATCTACGTGGTAAGGTTATTCAGCGATTTGATGGCTTTTGGAACAACTCTTGGCATGTTTGATGACGAATGTGTGTTTAAGTGGGGGAGGATGTAACAAGACGGCCGGTCGTTCCGAGAGTTATAGCCCCGTTTCCCTCATTTCTGCTTCATTATTTGCTGTTCAGCTCTATTATGTTGTGTCGGTCGGCTGGCTAGGGTTCGGAGTGATTTTTGGAAAGGAATGAGACAATTAGTCTCTTAAGTTGGTTATTTAGTTGGAAAATTCAACCGAAAGTTGGCTTATGGGTAAATGATCTCGTAATTGGGTTTTATGGTCTGAATAGCTTGGTTAGGTGATTTGGACCTAGAAGTGGGTTCGAAAATGTTATTCGGAGCTTCGTGGTAGAATTAAGCTTGAATTGGTGAAATTGGACATTTGGCGATTNATGAATGCCATGTTTGGGCCTTGTGCCAGTACTGTTTGGACCCTCAGGTGTGTTTTATTACTATCCTCACCCTGTTTTGATCTAAAATCTACACTTAGTCATGATTTTTACCTATTTACTGTTTAATTGAGTTTCATTACTCTACTTTGATTCATTTGAAAGTTGTTTTGGGATGAGTCCCATGTTTTTACTAAAATGCCCAAGTGGCTTGTAAGGTTTATGACTGAGTGAGGCCGAGGGCCTGATTTGTGAGGATATATGATATGGATCGGGCTGCACGCCGCAACGGTATTTGAGTCGTGTTGCACTCCCCAGCGATATAGCGCTTCGGCTGAAGAAGCCCCTCTGGAGTATGCACACCCCTAGTGACCACAAGTACTTACTGAGTGAGAGTGCGAGTGCCGAGTGACGAGTGGCTGGATGGCATGAGTGATTGTGAGGTATGCCCTAGTGGCTGTTCATGAGTAACATTGGGGCTTGCCTGAGAGGCTGTTTATGAGTTATATGATTTGCCCGAGGGGCTATTTATGAAAAACACTATTTTCACTCTATTCTTATATTGAGCCTCTATTGAAACTGATAAAAATGTTTTCATACGATCTCCATTGAAACTGGAGTTTTACGAGATATTTGGACTTGATTACTGATTTGGAAAATTGTTGTTTTAACTAAGACTTCGTCTTGTGAGATTTATGTTATTTTACTGCTCGTCATTGCACTCAGCCTTTATTTGTGACTGTTACTTACTGAGTTGGCGTACTCATGTTACTCCGTGCATCCTGTGTACAGATGCAGGTGTCACAGGACGATCGAGTGCGAGTTGAGATATCCTCAGCTGTTGTTGGAGTTTAGCAAGGTAGCTCCATGGCGACAACAACCCTTCTCTTCTCTCTCCTACTCTTTCAGTAGATTATTTTATTAGACTCCTCTTGTCTTTTGAGTCGACTGTACCAGACTTGTATCATAGATGATTAAGACTAGTGACTCCGAGATCCGACAATGTTTTAAATGTTTTTTTTTCATATTTCTGTTTCTTTTGAAATGTTTAAATGGAAGATTTATGACAATATCTGATTAGTAAATGAACTAATGAAAATACCCTTTTTATGTTCTAAATAATGAATCAGCTAGCCTAGTACTGTGATAGGCGTCATCACGACCGGGGCGGTTTTGGGTCGTTACATCGGGAGAAGGCGGGTGTGGCCCCCATAGACGACAAGATACGGGAAACGAGGCTTAGATTATTTGAGCACATGCGTATGAGAAGCCAAGATGCCCCGGTTAGAAGGTGTGAGCGGTTGGATTTGGCAAGTATGAAAGGAGGTAAGGGAGGCCTAAGAAGTATTGGGGTGAGTTGATCAGGCAGGACATGACGCGACTTCAGATTTTCGATGACATGACTCTTGATAAGAAGGTGTGGAGGTCGAGCATTGGGCTTTAAGGTTAGGAGGGAGTCGAGCGTAGTCTCATTTGTACAGGGGGTGGAGCTAGTCTACTAGGGTATTATCTTCGTGTACTAGCAGTGTATGTGGTGTCCATACTATTTTTCCATTTTTCCATAGTAC